>CABHPP010134481.1:4686-23172 GCA_902168425.1 Peromyscus attwateri
ACCAGCTGCCCCATGCTCATGTTCCCAAGCCTTCCCTACCATGTGACCAGCTGCCCCATGGCAGGCCCTACAGCAATGGAAATCAACTGGAACGTCTCACTTCCTCCCACCGGGTCCCACCTCTTGAAGGATCTGTTATGTTCAGTAGTGCCACTGGCTGGGGGCTGTGAGAAACATGGACTGTTACTTCATAATGAGAACACTGGAGACTCAGAGTGGCCAAAGGGAGGCGATTTTTGTTGTTGTTTTTCACTTTTGTTTTGTTTTGTTTTTGTTTCTTTTGGCTTTGTAAAGCAAGGCTTCAGCTCAGAAAGGCAGGCACACTGATTGAACCAGGAAGCACTTTTTATGACCCTAATGCAGGTCCCTTCTTCCCTTTCTTCGTTAACTGAGTTGTCAGGAGGGCACTATCTTACACATCATCTGGGTCTTTTCTTTCCTTCTAGTCCTTGTGTTTCCCTGTTTCTTAACAATGACTTGTGTGGGTCCATCCTTACATTTTGCGTCTTGTTCAGTTTAAAGTTTATCAGGTGCATGACATTGCAGGCAAGCTAATTATTTTGCTCTGAATTTTTAGTTTGAGTTGGGTTGGGGGTGACTAGACTAGCATAGTGTGGGAGGTAGCTGGTGAGCCCAGTGTTTCTGTTCATCTGTAATGCTGACTCACATCACCTTTGAAAATGGACCATTACCTTATTTATTATAGAGAGCAAGACTTGAACAAAGATCCTTTAAAAGGATCTTTGAGGGATATTCAAGACTCACACTATGGGCTTAAATACTGTTTTATATTCCTAATTGTGCATCATGATGGAAAAGTTATTTCCCTGTTCCTAGAAACTGACATGCATTGAGAAATGTGACCATATGCCCAATGGTAAGCAGAAGACAGGTGAAGAACACTTATCTTTGAAGAGTTAAAACAGCACAAGAGTCCCATGGGGTTCTTAACTATATCCTGGGCCTCCAGTAGCCTGGACTTCATGGGTTCAGAGCTTAGGCTAGCAGTTGCTAAGTACAGGGGTCAGCACTTCCCTGTCATCCAAAAAAGCTGTCAGCAAGGGGGAGGACAGGTTCAAGTTCTACTCCAGAAGCCCAAGTGTCCAGTTCATCACACAAAAAGACATGCACTGGACATGGTGCCACTCATCAGTGGACTTCTGTTTCCTGGGCTCAGAGAATGGAATTCTATTTTCAATCATCTCTGAAGACACAGTCCTCTGGCTTTGAAAATGTTGAATCCTCCCCATGCCGTGGGCTCAGCCTGCCCTGAGGATCAACAGAACATTTACGTTTCTGCTCTCCTCATCCTAGCTCATTGATTTGGGTGAGAGGTCTAACACCTCTGTTATTCTCCTTGTCCTTGAAAAGCTGAAGGTGGATTGGATCTGGAAAGAAGGCAAGTTTATTTTCCTTGTGTTTAAGATGAGTGATGGGTAGATTCTGGTGTGCTCCTGGCCAGGCTTGCCCAGCCCAGCCCACTGTGAATGAAAAGAGAGCCATGGGTGCTAAGGAACCATAAGAATCCACAGGCAGACCCAGGACAGCAGACAGCTGTCCTAGAAGAGGTCACATCTGGACACAGCAAATACAAGACAGCTTGCCCATGCAAATTCTGGCATGCTTCTTTCAGGGGTCCGACAGAGGTTAGACAGAAGTATGTCTCCAGGTGTCTTCCCATCTCATAAGCTTTGGTGACAGCACTCCAGGCAGGTCTTTTCTCAGTCTCAGTGGATTCTGATTCCTGTATTACTTGCCTCAAGGACAGTCATCTTCAAAGGCACTCACTGGCCAAGGATATTTGAATTAATCATAAGGTTACACACTCTGGGCTCCCCCCCCCCAAGACCCAGGCTTTAAAGCACAGCTCAACACTCGGGATGAAACCAAGATGTAAAAGCACACATGGCCTCCTTGAGAAAGAATATTTGCAGACAAAAACTGAGCTGGATTAAATCGGGATTTTCTGTCTTCATCTCTCTACCTAGGGCTCTTTGGGGATGAATTTAAACTCTAAGATTAAAAGCTGAGCTGGGCCTGGGCACAGATCTTTATGTGTGCTTTGTTTCCATTCTGACCTAGGAGGCACAAGCAGGTTCCTTCAACATTGGGTGTCCCAGATTTTGCGTCTTTTTATGACTTCTTCTCCTCAGAAGCTGAAGTATAGCATTGGCATCATGCTACAGGTGAGCTCAGAGCACTAGCTTCTGAGTTTAGCTGGGGCCAGGCAAAACCAGAGAGATGCTGCTGGGCATCTGGAGACAGTGGACTCCAGGAGTGAGCCTCACATCTGGAACACCTGGACCCTTTGAGCCTTACCACGCTTTATTGCACCCATCAAGTAAGGCCAAGCCCTCACCTTTTGGCTCCAGTGATGATGATATTTAAATCTAGTGACTTGGATGCAGTTATCCAGTAGAGAATGGATCCAACCATTCCACAGACTGAGATCTGCAATTCTTTTCGGGGAAGGTTTTTCTGTCTTGTTTTGGTTTTTGTTGTTGTTCGACCACCCTACTGTGAGTTCCTTCAGCTGTGCTCCAAGATGCACAACTCAACTCAGTGCATAACTTTCTTTCCAAAAAGTCTGGAGGGTCAAGAAGAGGCAGGAAGACCATAGCTAGTTCATCAGGCTGGGCTCCTGTGGTGGTATTGTGTTCCCCCAAATATTGTGCACCCTAATAAATTTATCTGGGGTCAGAGAACAGACAACCACTAGATAGAGGCTAGAAAATGGTGGCACTCACACCTTTAATCCTAGCATTCCAGAGGCAGAAATCCATCTGTTCAAGGATACAGCCAAGCATGGTGACTCACGCCTTTAATCCCAGGGAGTGGTGGTAGAAAGCAGAAAGGTATATAAGGCGTGAGGACCAGGAACTAGAAGCATTTGGCCTGGTTAAGCATTTGGCTGGTTAAGCTTCAGGCTTTCAAGCAGCAGTTCAGCTGAGAGCCATTGGGATGAGGATGCAGAAGCTTCCAGTCTGAGGAAACAAGACCAGCTGAGAAGTTGGCCAGGTGAGGTTAGCTGTGGCCTGTTCTGTCTCTCTGACCTTCCAGCTTCACCCCAATAACTGGCCTCAGGTTTGATTTTATTAATAAGACCATCTAAGATTCCTGCTACAGGCTCCAGCTCCCTGAGGCCAGGTATACCTGCTGTGCATGTTACTTAGAGGCTTGAGATCTCGGGTCCTCTCTAAAAATCAGAAGCACTGGGAGCTTCCTGGCAGTGCAGTTGTGTGGGAGAAGTATAAAGTGGCGTGTGGCACCTAGCAGGCACTTCAATTGTTATTATGATTTCCTGGCGAGTTGGCCTATGTGCTCCTCCACTCGGTAGTTGGTGATCTTGTACCTGTTGGTGTTTATGGTTGTTAGGAGGCAACCTACACAGGCTGCTTTCGATCCTGGGAGTTGTGATGGGGTGCGGGGTGGGAATCTGCAAGGGTTCAGGAGTTCTCTCCTGTGACAGAGACGTCCAAGAAAGGCTGCATTACAGGCCTCATGGAGAGAAGTGTACAATTCCTTCTAACCCCTGTGAGAATAGAACAAACCACTGTTTTGAGAGTAAGCCACTGTTTCGAGATTTGGCATCTACTTTCCCCAGCAAAGACTGGATTTTGTGATGGTTCACCTTCCTTGGCAACTTGAGTAGGCTTAGAATCCCGGTGGAAACACACCTTTAGGTCACCTCTGAGGGTGTTAGCTGAGAAGGGAAGACCCACCATGAAAGACAGAAAACAGACTGGTTTGTGAGCAGCCACTCACATTCCACATTCCTGCCCTCACACCTTCCTAAGACCACTTCCTGTCTCACCAGGAAAATGAGAAAAATGCAGATGAGTTGGTTTATCGCCAGTTGATGGCTTCCTCCGTCACTTCTGACCTGGCACTAGTACCAGAGTCAGCAGGGTATGCATCACTATTGCAGAAAGAAATAAGAAATTGCCCCTGGGGGCTGGAGAGATGGCTCAGAGGTTAAGAGCACCGACTGCTCTTCCAGAGGTCCTGAGTTCGATTCCCAGCAACCACATGGTGGCTCACAATCATCTCTAATGAGATCTGGTACCCTCTTCTGTATACATAATAAATAAATAAATTAAAAAAAAAAAAAGAAAGAAATTGCCCCTGGAATTCCTGCCAGAGCAGTTGCAGAGGCCACACATGAAGGTTTCTGAAGCACTCATGAACCACCACGTCTGTGGGGATGGGTCCATGGGACAAAACAGGCCACAGTCCTACACATGATCCACCCTGGGGAAGAATAGGCCACAGTCCCACACGTGATCTACCCTGGGGAAGAACAGGCCACGGCCCCACACGTGATCCTTGCACAAGTTGGTGTTGGCTCCATTACCATATTTCTACACATGGGGTCCTGTGAGCCTTTCCCTCAGTGGCCATGCATTTCCTCTCTGTTTTATTAAAATGATCTTAAGATGCACACATCATTTTCTTAGTTTCATTTCTTTTCTTTTTCATGTTAAATTATGGCTCTCTAATTAGAACACGAACATATCTGAAACAATCCTCAGGGAAATTCTATTGCTATCATTTTCTGTGAAATAGCCTTATTTTTCAAAAAATAGTCTCCCAATACTCAGTTTCCCTCAGTGATAATCAGTGTAATATGCAAGGTTTTATTTAGTTCTGTACAGGGACCAAATTTTAGCTGAATAAACAGAATGGATGACCAAACTCAGGCTAGAGGAATACAAGATTAGGCTCATTTTTAACAAACATACAAGTTGTAACAAAGAAAGCTGTTCATCAGGCATTAATTCCAGTGTTGCTCCTAAGCCTGATGGAGACTTATGTTCTCCATCCCAATGGTACATGTTATATTATAAAAGTCTTGATCATTTTTATGTGATAACCATATGAGAGACCCACATATAACTCACAAGCTTCATATAATACTTCACCAAGACTAATATGGAATGTTGGACAACCACGAAGAGAGGCAAACAGAACCAAGGAAGATCATGCTCAGCTCTGGATGCAGAGAAGCCACCTGAGACACAGCCAAGGTAGGCACAGCCAACAATACATTAGCAAATTTTCTGGCCAGAAGTTAGCAGTCAAGAAATCCACAGCAATCCTTTGTAAAAAGAAGAAACCAGAAACCTCAGGATAGGCATTACAGGCCCCACAGTGCATGGCTCATTAGCTCTGCCCATCCCCCCTTCCCACTTCTTCCCTGTGAAGCCTTCTGAGAGGAGAGTCCACAGCAGGGTTCTCTTACGTAAAACATGATCCCAGAGGTGGCATTGTCCAAGGAGGCCCTGATGTGGATGAGGAAGTCAGCAAGTCTACCTTGTCAACAGGCATGCAAGTGCCTTTCCCAGGAAACTGGACTCACCGAACATCATGACCATGATGCTGGGGTGAGCAGTACCAGCTTTGCCCTGATGGTACCCTCAGATGATGACTCAGTTTCCCTGTTGGGAGAACCAAAAAGGTCCCAAGTGCACATATTCACATCCAGAGCTGAGGGATGCTCCCCGGCCCCTCACAGAGCAGGGCCCAATGCCCAACTCTCCACAGCCTGATCAGACTCTCCCTCACCTTCCAACACTTCCCAGCTTGAGCCAAAGCACAGCACCTTGAATACTCTACTTTGTAGTCTGTTTTTCTAGGCTTCAACTCTTCCTCCAAGGTGGAATCATAGCTCTGCCCTAGTCTCCAACATTTCCCCAGCCCTGCAGAGTTCAGGCTCAAGAACATCACCACATCTCCTCTGCTCTGATTCATGATGCCAGCCTGGATGCTGTGTGGACCTTTATTATCTACCACTTCCTTTCAACCTCAGTTTCCACCCTGAGGAGCATTCTGAAGACTGTTACTTCTCCACATATCCCTGCTCCTAAGCTGGGAGATCTTTGTGTGAGCCCCCACCACCTCCTTTCTCTTATCAGCACCTCCAACGCATGCTCAGCTCTTTGCCTCCGGCCCAGCTGTCTTAGCCATTTGGTGTTGCTATAACAGAATACCTGGAGCTGGGTACTTTATTTTAAGAAGAGGTTAATTTATCTCATGTTGGTTCTAGAGATTTCAGGTCATGGTGCAGGCATCTGCTAGCTATGGCGAGGGCCTCCTGGCGGGTGATATCATAGAGGCAGGATCTTGTGCCAAACAGATCACATGATAAGATAGGAAGCCAGAGGCTGGGGAGGCCAGGCTCACTCTTTTTCTGACACTGGAACCAGTTCACCCTTGTATGAACCAGTTTATCCCAGATCAGAATCAATCAACTCTGATCCCACAAGACCCACTGCCCATCCCCTTCTTAAAGATCTGTTGCCTCATCACACCACACTGCAGGTTGTACTTCCAACACGGGAAACCCTGGGGACCCTCCCGAGTGTCATATCCAAACTGTAATGCCAACCCACATAAGCCTGTCTTTCTAGAATGCCCATGCCCCTCCACCAACTGCTGAGGAGCCAGACTCCAGCCTGAGCTGGTGTCCTGGCACCCCAGCCTGCCGCATGCCTCACGCCTGCAGAGGAGCTGCCCTGAGGATGCTTTCTGTGCGCTCCCATCCCTGCATTACTCTCAGCCCGCATCACCCCACCACAACAAGCCTGTGTCCTGACCCCGATCCCTAAAATGCCCACCAACTGCCACTGAGTTTAAACCACTTTCTCCAGACCTTGAACGTGTCCAGCCATAGTACCTGCTCATCTCCTCCTGGTCCAGGTACTGTGGTGGGCTCTGTTGTAAACCTGGCACTGGGTTTCCCCGGCATGAGTACATGCATGGACATGCATGAAAGCTGCAGATGCCTTGAGAACCATACAAGCTGGACAGCCCACTCCCAGCCGCAGGAGGTGCCCAGTGCCAGGAGTGAAGAGAGTTAACAACCACACAAGCAAATGAACATAGAAATCAATGTATGCTCAGAAATTAGATGCTGAAAAATTCTTGGGTGAAGCTGGGTGTGACGGTACACACCTTTAATCCTAGCACTTGGGAGGCAGAGGCAGGTGGATCTCTATGAATTTGAAGCCAATCTGCTTTATACAGAAAGTTCCATACCAGTCAAGGCTACGTGATAAGACCCTGCCACAAAAAAAAAAAAAAAAAAAAAAAAAAAAGAAAAAGAAAAAAGAAAAAAAAATAGTGATACTAATTCTCAGGCATATCCCCTTAAACTTCCAAAACTACAGTTATTACTACAACTCACATAGCCACTAACCGATACATGTGCATTATAGTACAAATTGTTCATCAAATTGTTCCAATAATCTTCAAATCATCTGCAAATACCTAAAACGTGGGTGGTTTAACATGGACTATCCCTGAAAGGTCTTCTGGCACCTTCCCATTTTATTACATAGTTGTTAGGTGACATCAGTCTGAAGAGAGAATGTCAGGTATCATCACTGATATACTTGATGGTGCAGAAACCATTTCCACTTTGACATCAATTAAGGGAGAGGGGTCCAGCCTTAGTTATACTATTAAGCCAAACCATGGAACTGTTTATTGAGGAGTCATAGTTAACTATCTGGATGAACTTGACCTACAGAGGTCTATGCCCCTTGGTCTAGTTTCAGAATTCAAAGTGTTCAACCACCTTTGTATTTGCTTTGTTTCTTTACTTTCCCCCACCAAACCACAAGAACGTTTTTGTGTAATTCAGCGGACAAATTGATGGTTTTCCCTCTTAAAGTTTTGTTTCAAATCGTATCGCTTACATCTTGTGTAAATATTGTCTTCTAGCTGGCCTTCGTTCTCCGTCTACTTCTTCTGCACGACTCCGTTGACTCAGAAACATCTACTCTGAGCGAGGAACCCCACCTGTTAGATCAGGGATCAAAATAAGCAACAACAAATATCTCTGCTCTCCGTGGGTTTGCGACGTAGCAGAAAGAAAACAACGGTAACGGAGCAGACACTGTGTGTGACTTACAGACAACGGATGCCGCTGAAGCATTTCCAGGCCAGGAAAGCATCAGACAGCCTTTCTCCCCCTCCTAGGAAGACTGCCTCTTTTTCTGCTCTAGGCAAAGTCCCCATCTCTTGGGCAGAGAGCAGTGTTTATCAAAGTGAGTTCTCCGCTGTTCAGCTCCTTTCAAGGCATAGATCTGTCAGAGAGGGCCGTGCAAATCCTATGCACTGGATCAAATGTTCCTTCAGCTGAGCGCAGAGCAGCCCTCGGATCTGAACATGCTCCCAGTTTTCACTTCTCATAGTACCTCTCTCTCTCTCTCTCTCTCTCTCTCTCTCTCTCTCTCTCTCTCTCGTTCACCTGATGCGCATTACAATGTGACTGGTTTACAGATTTCATTATACACATCTATTTTATATTAACTATATTTTATTATATCCAGATACAATTAATTATGATCATTTTAAGCCATCTCAATAAAAAAATCTGGGAACTTCTTAATGGCAGAAAGGACATACTTTCTCTGTGGGTTTACACTGACATTGTGGATACTAAATGTGTGTTGTGTAGGAAAAATTCCCATTAGAACCAGTTTTCCCAGCCCAGGGGTGTAGCTCAAGGCCAGAGCATTTGCTTGCCATGCATGAGGTCCTAGGTTCCATCCCCTGCACTGTAAAAGAACAGAAATTGTCTTTTTTAATCACTCAAATTATGGCTGCTGTGTATTTACAGGTGTTTTCCACATCTGCACAACCAACAAGACCGTTAAACTATCTCAATTATTATACTTTCTTATGAAAAAGGGATGGAGCTGGATTAATAATGATTGAAATTTGATTACCTTCATTTGCAAGTATTTTAAGAAGTTTCAACAGATGCATACTTTGAATTAAAGTAACAACAACAACAAAACTAGATTACAATGACCCACCCGTAAGAGTCACCTCCGGTGTTATCTTGTACTACAAGTTCTAGAAAACATCCGTGTGACCATTAGCTGGACTAGAAGGCATTGAGGAACAGTATAGTTCTTTCTACATATCTCTTACTGAAAATTATCATCTGGGCAATGGTGGCCCACACCTTTAATCCCAGCATTTAGAAGGAAAAGGCAGGTAGATTTCTTAGTTCAAAGCCAACCTGGTCCACAGAGCAAGTTCTAGGACAGCCAGGGCTACATAGAAAGACCCTGTCTCAAAAAACAAAACAACAACAAAATCGATAATGAGAACTTTTCATAGTTATTTTCCCCATTGATTATCATGAGTTTCTTTTCCTGTTTTAAATTCTTGAGTCTTTTCCTGTTCCCTGTCCTGTCTCTGTTTCTTGATCCACCCAGATAAGAGGGCAAGCTCTCACTGCTACGCCTTTGTCATCGACAGGCTGATCCCTTAGGCTGCTTTCTCCCAGCATTTTCTCACCGTGATGAGAATATATATATATATTATATATAAACTCTAAGTCTTTAGCAGAACAAGATCTCCCTAGCCCTAAGATGTGGATGATTTAGCATTTTTAAATCAAATGTGGTGGTGAAGTCCTGCTGTAATCTCAGAATTTGGGAGGCAGGGGCAGAAGGATCAGGAGTCCAGCATTATACTGAACATACCAGTTTGAGACCAGCCTGGGCTTCTCCAAAAATAAAAGCCTTTTTAGATATTATTAAAGTTAGTGCTATTTGTAACTAGAATTTATGGCACTATCAGTAATGAGTCATGTTTTGTTGAAGGAGTCAAATTGCTGCATTATGTTTGATTGGTTGGTTCTTTTGAGGTCTTAAAACAGGATTTCACTGCACAGCCTAATCTAGCCTCAAACTCTCAATCCTCCTGCCTCAGCCTCCCTACTGGAATTATAGGCATGTGCCACCACATACAGCTCAAACTGATTTTAAGTTCAGCCACACAGATTGTGTGTGTGTGTGTGTGTGTGTGTGTGTGTGTGTGTGTGTGTAAGACCCTCTCTTGTGTAACATCAAGTCCTGTTCCAAGCCAGTCAATGTACACAGTGCTAGGTATTGTAGGCAATAAATTTTATTTACATTATTCTTTCTCTGTCCCCTGAAGACTGAGAAGATGCCCATCTGTGAAATTTAAAGGAAGTGTTAGTGCAGGTACACAGAGTGCTGCCTGTCTGTAAGATTCCGTTTTGATTTCTGTAGCCACTGTTTCATGTGCTCTAAAGAAATGCAACCCACCGATGCAACCAGAGACTTCTCAGAACAGAGGGAAGAGAAGCCAGACCCGGCTGTCATAGCTGCGGTCCCCTGCCATTGTTAGCACGGCCTAATGAGTGTCCCTTGTGATTTCTATTTTTGTAAAAAGATCATCTCATCCCAGCTCCTTTGGTGCAATCTACAACCACTGAGGACTCAGTGGAGAATCCTGGCTCACAGCTCTTGCTGGACAGCATGCTAACGCTGGGCCCTCAAAGGGCACGCTGTAGGACCATGGCGGGACTGCCTGGAGATCATCCACGTTCTGCCCACGCCGGTGACTGTGTCACCCGGGGGAACAGCAAGGAGTTAGCCGTGGTTTGTGCCACCTCTGCCATTCCTGGATCTCAGGCATGGTCCCGCCAGTGGGCACTCTGTGTGCTCTGCCGTGTGTGCTCCTCAGACTCAGAAATTGCAGTCACGTTGTATTACAGATAAAGGATTGCCAGAACTTTCCATGCTGCTCTGTTCTGGTCAGCACCATGAATTATTTCAGCACACCAGAAGTATATTGAATGCTTTCAAAGAATGGATCCATATTCCCAGCTCCTTTACCCAGGGTTCTTATCTTTGAAATGTAGCAAGGGTTGAATGAGGACAAATGCACAGAGCTCGTGTGTCCTAAGCTTCGGGGATGTGGGCTTTGCATGGCTAGAGCTCTGGGTCTGAAGGAGACTATGAAACGTTGTACTCCTCTCTGTCTCTGGTCCAGGCCCCACCTACTGGGATCTCCTATCCATTTGCTTCAGGTCAGCCACCAACTTGGATGCTTCATTTCTCTGGTTTGTTTTTCTCCTTAAGAAATTCAGTCCCGCCGGGCGGTGGTGGCACACGCCTTTAATCCCAGCACTCGGGAGGCAGAGGCAGGAGGATCTCTGAGAGTTCGAGGCCAGCCTGGTCTCCAAAGCGAGTTCCAGGAAAGGCGCAAAGCTACACAGAGAAACCCTGTCTCGAAAAACCAAAAAAAAAAAAAGAAAAAGAAATTCAGTCCCACTGAATTTAGTCTACCGTCTACCCACTGCAGGTAGGGGAAGGTGTGATAAAATAATATTAGTGTTTTGTTGTTGTTGTTGTTGTTGTTGTTGTGTGTGTGTGTGTTTAAAGACATGCTCTGCTTCTCTTCTCTCTTTTAATGTATGCACACGAGCAGTTTCCTGACATCCAGAAGGAGGTGGCCCACAGAGGGCTGAGTGGTGGCTGCTCTGTGCTCATCTGATGTCACCTTTGGAGGGCCCTGTCTATCTTCTGAGTGTCCAGGTGTCTAAACCACACACACTTCTCTTCCCAGTGTCTGCCGTGCAGCCTGAACCACAGTTACAGCACACCGTATTTGTTTGTGGTGGAAAGAAAGGTCTTGCTCAGAGAGTGGGACAGTCTGCTCTAGAATGGATTCTTCATAAAAGGGGGCCAGTTGCCTATGTTCTGCTCCAGCATTTCCTCTGCATTAACGTTAGCATCGAGCATCTGGAAGAAATCCAATGTGAATGAAAAATGCCTCTGGTGCTGTGGGATGCTCTGTGTGCTGTGAATGTGTGTTACTCTGATTGGTTGATAAATAAAACGCTGATTGGCCAGTAGACAGGCAGGAAGTATAGGTGGGACAAGCAGAGAGGAGAATTCTGGGAAGTAGAAAGCTGGGTCAGTAGATGCCAGCCTGCCGTCCAGGGAGCAGCAGGTAATGGCACACAGGTAAAGCCACAGAACATGTGGCAACATATAGATTAACAGAAATGGGCTGAGTTTAAATGTAAGAGCTAGTCAGTGGTAGGCCTGAGCTAATAGCCAAGCAGTTTTAAATAATATTAACCCTCTGTGTGATTATTTTATAAGCAGGCCATGGGACTGTAGGGCCCAGACAGGACTGGAGAAACTTCTAGCTACACTCTGGAATAATCAGAGTGATAAACATCAGCTTCAGTCCTTCAAATGCCCACTTGACAGTTGGGCCTTCAAAAGGTCACCAGCTCTACCCATCGAATGTAATTGGAGTCTAGTTCCCCTCTAATTTGACTTCACAGTCCCATCATGAGGGATGAATACACAAACCCAAAGTGCCTGGGAACGTGTGTGCAGATGCTTTCATCTGGAATGACTTTGTGTGGGTGGCGCTGTGGTCCCCAGCGCTGATGACTGAGAAGCTCACTCTCATGCCCCACCTGGTCACACCAGGCTTCTGTGACTACCACTGTTTCTTATCTCCTTGTAATTGAGTCCAGGCCTTGCAGAGATACTTCTGGAGGGAACCTTTCTCATCTGCTTGCCTTATACGGAGGCCTTGAAGCCTTTTCCAAATGCTCTATTGTCTCTGGCCAGGATCCCTGTGCAAATGTTAATTAATGGTTCTTGCACTGCCGTCCTGGTCATTATCCCTTGATGATGAAACAGGAGTCTCTTAAAATGTCACCATCACTCAGGGTCAGACTGCAGGTCTCTTGTCTCATGTTCTCCTGCTATGCCCAGCCACCCCGGCTGAAGTCATCATCACAGAGCCACTCTGGTAACATCCCTTCCACTGTGATCCCTCCCACACAGTGACTACATGCTATGGGGATCCCAAAGCCCTGGGACCCCCACCGCATGCTACCTACTCTCTGTGGGTACCATCCCCACGACCCCCACTCTTGTCTCCTCTCTGAGTTCTCACAGGCACCCTCCCTGCCCACCTGTCTCAGTGTCTTCTTCCCTTCTACACCCCTGTCCAGACTATTGTCCCAGATGATGCCTGGGCGGTTCCTCCTTGGCTCAGGAATGTAGAAGGCTAGTAATTACTGACCACGGCAGACTGCCTGCTTCTGTCTAGCCCTGAGGACTGGGCCCACCCGTCCTGGTGCCTGGTCCACCATTTCTGGTTTTCTCTGAGCCCCCTTTGCCCTTTCTCTACCTCCAGGCTGCAGCTCCAATGCGCTCCCTCAGCTCAAAGCAGAGCGTGCTTTGGGAGGAAGGTCTCAGGGAACAGAGCTGACGGTGTTCCTCCCCTCATCCAATCCTCACGGGCATCCTTGCTTCCATTTCATAAACTGTTAAGCCTTTTACTCAGGATCACAGGGCTATAGTGAGGCCAGAACAGGACTCCGGCCAGCTGTCTTCACTCAGAAACCCAGGACTCTACAGAACCATAAACAACTCAACTCAAAGGCTGCCTACCTCCCCTTTCTTCCAGTTCCTAGAGCAGCTATAAGTGTCCAGGTTGTGCAGGAAGTACTTGAGACAATGAAGCAGTGCTTGCTGAACATACTCAAGACCCTGGGTTCATTCCCCAACCCCCTAACAAACAAAGTGTCCCCTGCCCTCCATCCACCTTACACTGTCTTCTAAGTCCTCCAGACGTGTCTTGACCTTACAGAACAAGTTGACACTCCACTCTCCAAGGAAATGCTCAGCTATTGACCAAGTTAACCTGCTCTTGGGTCTCCTGTCACATCGGAGTGCTCAAAAGCCAGAGCAGGAAGTTAAAGGCGGACAATGGTCTCATCTGTTTCTTATAAAAAAGGAGATGGTGGAAAGTGTTTGCAGAACTCAAATAAAAGCCCTCTACTACTTTAGAATAAACGAGAGGTTGGAGACTTGACATGCCTTCTCACCACCTGCCAAATGAACTTTTAATTGCTTTCCTACAATACATTTTCCAGGGGAGTGTATGAACACCTGCTTTTCCTGAAACTAGCTTACTCTCTCCTTGGTCCATCCTTCCTATGCCTCTGGAGCTATAGAAACGAACCTGTGCTGGCAACCTCCGTAGTTCTACCCCGGCGGGAGAGCATACAGAAATGGGAAGTTGAGTCTCTGGTAACGAAGTCTGCGGCTGTGACGATGGAGATGAGGCTAGCTCAAGACTCCTCTTCATTTCCACAGGTAACCTAGAGGCTTCACACTGAAACCAGGCAGGTAACAATGAACCCGAGTCTCTTCCTAAAGATCCCAGCAGTCATTCAGGGTCTGCAAGAAGGCCATGATTTGAAGAGAATCAGAAGAATCAAGCTGGATGTGGTGGCTCACATTGTAATCCCAGCACTTGGAAAGTTGATGCAGGAGGATCAGGAGTTCGAGACCAGCATGGGCTCCACAGTGAATTCAAGGTCAACCTGGGATACATAAAGGCTTCTTGAAAAAAAAAAAATCTGACAGAGGAAAAAAGAGAAGAATTAAACATCATGAGACACAAACCATCTCACAAGTGAGAACATTTAAATATCTTTGTGGTAGTAGCTACTAGGCCATTTCCATGCTGAAGACTTGACAATCATGAATACAAATAGCACAACATCTTGGCAAACAAATCAGCGTGTGAACAGACGTACTACAGAATAAGGTGGCCTCAGAACTACACTGGCTACATTGACCAGGCTACATTCCTTCCTCCCAGAAGGAAGAGTGACTCTGGATGGCAGTCCCCTGTGGTAGCCATGCTTAACATTGACAATTATGAAAACAGAATGTGGTGGCCTCTGTCTGTGAGCAGGCCTAGGTCCATAAATCATCTCTCACAAATCAGTCTTCTTTATGGGGTAGGATGAGAGATTTGATCGCCAGAGAAGGTAACTTAGCCATAGTTGTGAAACCACAAAGTGAAGAGCCTGAGGTGTCTGTCTTAAGGGGTCTAGTGATGGCTGCTGCAGCCCTTGTTGACCAGTGCCCTGGGCCAGGCATGGCAGAGTGACAGTCCCCAGTGAGCACCCTGGCAGGTAGCGGCCATGCTGGCAATTGACAGGCCCCAGCTGAGAAGCAAAGCTCTATCCAGCTTTCAAGTTTCTATGGCACCTCTCCAATCTTCCTACACATTCATATGTTAAATCTTTTCATTTTTGTGATTCAGTTTTGATTTTAGGGAAACGGTTTGTGTGATTTGAGAACTGTCAAGTCTGGAATCCATAGGACAGGCAGCAGCCTGGGCGTTCCAGTGACAGTGGACATATTGCTCTTTGTCTGAAGGCTACTTAGAAGCAGAAACCTCAGTTCTTGAGAAGGTGCTCAGGCCTTCAGCTGATGCGGTGAGGCCCACCACACCGTGCCCCACGGTGGGGACATGGAATGAATGCTGGCAACTTTCCAGCCGGCCAATGGGTTAGTCGCCTCTATCTTGGAAGCAAGTTTCCCACACGACCTGTTCTCTGCACACTTGAAGTCCACCCTGCTCAGCACCATTCGACTGTGTCACAGACCCCCACTTTCTCTACCCTGTGTCTCGCGTGTGCGATTCTTCTGCCACATTAGTGAACCCAAAACAGACCTACTGTCATCCAAGTCCCCAGGAACACACAACCTCGACACCTAGAGCAAAGTTCTCGGTCTGCTTGGTCTCGGGACCATTTCTACTCGCAAAATTGATCAGAGGTTTTGCTTCTGTAGGTAATTTCTATCAATATTTACTTTATTAGAAATAAAACCTGGGAATTTTCCAAAATTTAATCCACTCCAAAACAGCAATAATGAACCTATCACATATTAACATAAATTATATGTTTTTATGAAAAGGAGTCACTCTTTTAAACAAAAAAATGGTGCACACAGTTCAAAAGGTACACTTTTGCAAATACGTTTAAGGTGTGGCTTTGGTGTATGTGGAGTCAGCTGCAGACCTGCCTCTGTGTTCAGCCCATGGTGGCAGTTGCTGTGAAAAACACAGGAGAGGGAACGCTTCGGTAGCCTTTTCAGATAATTGTGGGTATTCTTCTTTGAAACTATTCTGAAACCAGACAAGAGATAATTTCTTAAAGGGTAATTGAACCTTAGAATCTGAAATCAGAGTTTTTGACACTTCTTAGAATCTAAGGCCAAGCTTGCACTCTGCTGCCTCCTTCTTAGATGTTTGGATTGGCTGGATCTTGTAGGTCTTTCCATATAGGTACGCTTCACTTGATACTAAGAAGTCACAATTAGTAATAAATACTGCCACTGATCTCACCAGATAGTCTCTGAGTGCTGAGAAACTGACAAGCTCATACTGGTGAACACATGTTTTTTGAAACTAATTTTCACACAAAATCTTGAGTGTCATTGCCAAGCAATACTGCTAGTTAATTTTTTTTAGGAGACAACTTCTTTTCTAGAAAATGCCTGTTCAAGTACCCAAATTTGGATGACCATAGTGTATCTGCTACTTGGTGGTGGCCCAGGGAGAAAGTAGACAGAATGTCCATGAAGTAACATCTACCATGTTTCAAGGCTGCACGGAAAAGCTCTGTTCACACTTTTGTTTCATGCCACAGAAAAGCAAGAAGATGGTGTAGTCAAGAGTAGAAACCTGCCAGGGTGAGTAACTGGCACTGCCTCCCGTTCTCAAGTGGAACCGGCTTTCTCTCGCTTTGGATGCTTCCTGCTGAAGGATGCAGCAGCCGGGGACCAGTGCCAGCAGACCAGCTACCTCACACAGAGCAAGGAAAGAACACATTCGTCCTTATTACAGATAGCATTGTACTCAGCTTGGTAGTCATGGTAGAGTTATGCTGAAAACCGATTTGATCTTGCAGCCCTCATGGACCTCTGGACTCCACGGACCACACTTTGGGAACTGCTAGATGGTGCATTCCAATCCGTTCCTCAGCTATCTGTGCTCGTCAGTGTGGTGCCGCTTCACTGTAACTTGACCTTCTACTGAGCACATCCCATTAAACTACACTCTAAGGTCACCCACACCCGTCTGATAGTACTTGCTCTGTTTCTGACCCTGTAGTCTGGGAAAGTTTGGCAAACCTTTAGCAACTTCAGTTTTCCTCTCCAGCAAAAGAGTGAAAGTATTTAAGGTACCTATAGTTAATGACTATTAGTTCCCAGTCTCTGCTCCTGACTCAGGGTGAAAGGATCCAGATACTCCCTCAGGCAGGCTCATTTTCTCTTAGAGTCAGTTCCCAACCTCTAAGACAAGGGGTCACTAAGGCAGGATTTAAATCCTATCAAAATCCTATCACAGTTTTTCTCCTTGAATAGAAATGTAATTTTAGCCAGGCGGTGGTGGCACACGCCTTTAATCCCAGCACTCGGGAGGCAGAGCCAGGCGGATCTCTGTGAGTTCGAGGCCAGCCTGGTCTACAGAGCGAGATCCAGGAAAGGCACAAAGCTACATAAAGAAACCTGTCTCCAAAAACCAAAAAAAAAGAAATGTAATTTTATCTTTTTATGCTAGGAATGAGGAACTCCAAGTAAACCAGGACCTTTGTCACCAGCTTTGAAACTAACCTTCAGCTACTCTGCGGATGAAACAGGATGAAAAGTAGGGATTGAGGGGAGGGCAGGCTCGGAACTGTCGGCAGGCTGCCGCATCAGTGACAGCAGTCCTGGAGTTAACTTCACGTCTTTGAATCTTTTGTCTTTACATTTTTTATTTTTCCTTTTTGATTAGATAATCTGAACATTTAAAGAAAGGTGATATTTTGTACAGGTGGTATGCCAGTCCAAGTGAGCAAAAGTGGCCACGTTCTTGTATCCTTACGATCATAGCATATTTTACTCTCCTGTGAGAAGTCCACACACCTTGCTGTAGAGTCCTCAACCGTTGCAAAGCACCAAGCAAGATGACTTAGGTTACCCTCTTGTTCAGCTATTGGGGACCAATGTGCAAAGCTGCCATCATTCAGGCAAAGCCACTGCCCTGTGTGCCTCCACAGGGACAGCCATGTCAGTGTGCACCCAGCCAGGACCAAGGCAGCACTTCTCCCGCTGCGAGACTTTGTGGTACCTGCCAGGGAGGCTGGTCTGATTTGTAAAGAGGTTAAGAGCCTTGGGAACACCAACAGGAGAAGCATCAGGCCTGGCTTGCCGCTGGCTCCGTTCTTATTAGCAATGGAACCTCGTGCTTGGCATGGAGAGATACTTAAATACTGAGTGGATTCTCAGCACACATTTCTTAACTCTTCCTATACCCAGTTCCTACATTTACAAAATAAGAGATTTCAGACAATTATCATTGCTTCAACAATGTCTTGATTTGACATACCTATTTTTTCTACCGATCTACTTTCATACACAATGAA
The DNA here is from genome assembly GCA_902168425.1 of Peromyscus attwateri. Lineage (NCBI taxonomy): Eukaryota > Metazoa > Chordata > Mammalia > Rodentia > Cricetidae > Peromyscus > Peromyscus attwateri. Next base: position 22,763 of record CABHPP010134481.1, read on the forward strand.
AACAAATTACAATCAAGCTTCAGAGTTTAGAGCAATGGGAATAGGCCCATCAAATTCATCAAAAATCAGATTCATAAAATTCTAAGAAGAATACAATTCTCTTTCCTTCCTTCCTTCCTTCCTTCCTTCCTTCCTTCCTTCCTTCTTTCCTTCTCTCTCTCTCTCTCTCTCTCTCTCTCTCTCTCTCTCTCTCTTTTGTTTTTCTTTTAAATTTAGCCAAGAGTATGGGGGAAGAACTCAGTCCCAGCCTGGTTAACATTAGCATAATACCTAGCCCTGAATACCTGGCCCTGAATCCCTCTGATTGAGCTGTGTTGAGGGAAGGGACAACATTCATCTAAGTGTTCCTGAGGAAAGGAACCACATTCTCATTCGTCTGTGCTCTTGGAGCTGGCTACAGATCTGGTGGG
>CABHPP010134482.1:0-35798 GCA_902168425.1 Peromyscus attwateri
TAAAACATGAAAGTGAAGGTAACTAATGATTGAAAACGCTTGTTTTCATGCAAGACTTTGTAGCTGATGTATTCATTTTATGCATCCATCCATTCATTCCATTTTAAACGTGTATAGCGGACTGAGGATTGCCACTCAGAACAAAGACGAGGAAGTGTGGCCTGCTGAAAAGCAACCATCAAATAAGGGAAATAGTCAAAATAGAAAAGTACTTTTGGAATCCACTACATAAATGAGAAATGCACCATCAATAAAGAGTGAAGTGAGTTGGCTTATCAACTTTTTTTACACCTTTCTCTTTGTGACTGCTTTTCACTGCTTCAGTCTTTTCACAAAGTAAAATCTGAGAGTATTCTGTTTCACATGATTGTTCATTTAATAAGTATTTGAGCATCTTCATTGGGATGGGCACTGTTCTGGTCACTAGAGGCTCAGTCTATGGGCATCGGATTTAACATTCTGGTAATAAAAAATATAGTAAGCTAAGAGAAAAAAAAAAACACTGTAGCATAACGGTGATCAGGGCAGGAAAAGAAGAGGTCAGGATAGGCCTAACCAAAACAAAACAAAAACAAACAAAATGACAGCATTGGAGGAAATACTTTTCAATAGTTGAGGAGAAAATACTGCCAATTATTTGGAATAACGTGGACAAAAGTCAAGTGGGAATATGAGAATATGACAGTGTGCCAGGAAGAACCTGAACTAGTAGTGGCCAGAGAGCAAGGCTGAAAGTAGTAGTGATGTAAAAATCAGGTCATTAAATGGTCTTGGAGACTATTAACAAATTAGTTAATCGATGTGAAGAGTAAATTGTTAATTGTTAATTATGTTTTCTGTGTTAAGTACAGTCATTAGTAAATGGAATTGTAAGAATATAGTCTTAAGATCTTTCACATATAGTGACATGTCCAGCATCATCCCCATTTTGACAAGTAGGAAAGGCCCCAAGCTGCCTACATCATCAAGTGCCATCTTTCTTTACAGTCTAGAAGAGATTCCAAGTTTCTAGATTGCAGGATTAAGAAGGTAGAGATAATACTAAGGTAATTAACAGTATTCATTGGTATCTTTTGGATGCAGTGAAATTTTATGTAGTTTGTCAGTTCTGTACTTTAATAATTAAGTGTATTCCTAGGTATTATAATATTTCTTATGTGAGAATTTCCTTTTCTCATGAATTTTTATTATTCTAAAAGGTACTAGGTTTTGGTGTATCTTTTAAGTCAACAGCTACTTACCAAAATTTTGTTAAGTCTAAGAGTTTAGTTTTTCTCTTAGATCTCCTACATATATATTGTCTCAGTTTTTTGCATTAATGTAATCTCTACAACATGGGACATCATGGTGACAGGGAAGCTCTTCAGCATTATCTGTGTCATTTATAATTGTTTATGTTTAGGACATTGCTCTTTATCTCTTTTGCTTTTTAAAACCCTGTTTAAAATGTCCAGACGTTCACATTTATACATTTAGTTTCCCCTTTAAAGTAATACAGGGAATTGTGTTGCCTTTTTGTTGGATACTAATAACAACTAACACTTTTGAGTACTTGCCATCCATCAAAGGATGTTCTAAGGACTATTTAATCTTCATAACAATGCAGTGCTATTGATATGATCACCATTTTATAGATTACAAAGTATAACATAAGGTAATTTGTGAAGGTACAAAGGCAGTAGCAAAAAGACCTTGGCTATTTTTACTCAGGATGCCTTGTATTTTTAAGTTAGAATTTTCAGTACTTTTCTTATTTCCTCATTTGGTAATTGGGTTAAATGTTAAGGTTTGTGGCAGGTTGACATAAACTAGTCAGGAAAGAGGTTAAAGTCTGGGGGAACTATGATAAGTGCTCCTGGGAAAAGTAGAATGTTATTAGGAATACATTTTTTTAAAAGATGAAATCCAGTTCACTCATTCTTTTAAGTATTAGCACAAAATCTTTCCTCCTTGTAAGCATTTATTACTGTCTGTTTACATTTTGTCTAGTCTCTCCAGTTTATAATGCAGGAAAGAGGCTTGAAAGAAATAATACTTGCTTACAATTTTAAAACAAAAGTTATGTATCATTAGCTGATTTAGTTCTAGAAGAAATTAAACGTATTGACTTCAATAATGAATAGTAACATCAAGTTTTAACATAACATTTGATATTAAATAAATCAGTCTGAATGAAAGCAGGGATTGAAGTTTTTATAGAACTGTAGAATATTGTGGTGTAGGGATCATATTACAAACCAGTGACCTACTGTTTATGCATCTATCATATATTTCATGAATAGTTAAGTGGTTCCTTATTCTGAGGAATTTCTGCCCAAGTACAGTTTTTATTTTAATGAGCGATAGAAATAATATATAAGACATGTGAATAAGTTATGAATGTTAATATATGTTTTGATGAAAGACTTAGAGAAGAGGGATAGGATGGTATTGACGATTGAGATAATTCAAGTTTTGATTGCAGTTTTAGAGAGTTTGTTTGTAATAGAAAACAAAGTAGTTAAGAATCAGAAGTATTTATTTCTTGTCCATGAGTATGTCCATGACTAGTCAGACTGACCAAGGTTAAAATTGACTGTGTCTATTCAGCTATTTTGTGGAAAGTGGTAGACATCAGAGTTTACATTGTGTCAAGATGTCTGTTAGGAGATATTGTTTATTAAATTTATTAGTAATAAAGACATTGGGGATGCAACACAGAAATCAAAGCTTCAAGGCTAAATGTTGTAGAAGTCGGTATGGATAGAGAAGTTTTTTCCTAGGTCTGAATTTCAGAGTACTTACGTATTTAAAAATTGGAGAGACATGGAGAAACTGAGAGAGGTGACTAACAAGTTGCTGCTAGCAAATACAAGTATTCTGTTAACCCTGTGGTTATCTTTCATCTAAAGAACCTATTTACCACCTCTTGACAGAAGTCTAGGTTAGCAGAACGGTCTTAATCTACTTAGCAGCATCTTGTTCTGCCTTCAAAGGTTTTGATGTATGAAGAGAGATAGGTGACATTGTTTGTTGAATGAATATTAAAAAGGGTTTGTTCCAGCTTACAGTTTGAGGGGCTATATTCCATCATGGTAGAGAAGGTAAGAAAGGAGTATCAGAAGGCTGCTACTTAGTCACACAGTATCTGCAGTCAGGAAATAGGGGAGTGATAAAACCTCAAGACTTGTACCCAGTAACCCACTTCTTCCAGCAAGGCTCCATCTTCTAAAGATTCCATAACCTTCACAAACAGTGCCACCAGCTGGGAACCAAGTGTTCAAATACATGAGCCTATGGGAGACTACTTCATATTCTGACCACATCTACGTGCTATAAATACTAATTCATTTTTAGTATTTGCAGTGTACCTACATTGGATATGCATAGCTTAGGAGGTCCTGAAAAAAGAAAACCTGATATATAACTAATCCTCCCTTTTAAACTCTTTTTTTGTTTGTTTGTTTTTTGTTTTTTTCAAGAAAGGGTTTCTCTGTGTAGCTTTGGAGCCTATCATGGACCTCGCTGTGTAGACCAGGCTGGCCTCGAACTCACAGAGGTCCACCTGCCTCTGCCTCCCAAGTGCTGGGATTAAAGGTGTGAGCCATCACCAGCTGCTCAGTTTTAAATTCTTATAAATAGTTCTGCGAGAACCTGGAAAAAACCTAGATGTCCCTCAACTGAAGAATGGATTTAAAAAAAAAAAATGTGGTACATTTACACAATGAGTATTACTCAGCTATGAAAAGCAATGACATCATATTGGAATGGTGGAACTAGAAAATGTCATACTGAGTGAGGCAACCTAGACTCAGAAAGACAAAACATGAGCCTTCATCCAGTAACTGATGGAAGCAGATGCAGAGATTCACACACAAGCACCAGGCTGAGTTCTAGGAGTCCAGTCTAAGAGAGGAAAGAAGGATTATATGAACAAGGGGGGGTCAAGATCATGAAGAGGAAATCTACAGAGACAACTGAATGAAGCTCTTAAGAACTCACAAACTTTTGACCAACAGCTATGGAACCTGCATAGAACCGGACTATGCCCTCTGCATATGGGAGACAGTTGTGTAACTGGGTCTGTTTGAGGTGCCCCTGGCAGTGTGATCAGGATCCATCTCTGGTACATGAGCTGGCTTTCTGGATCCCATTACCCATGGTCAGACACCTTAGCAACTCAAACTAGGAAACAGGAGACTTGAAATGTAGGCTCATGACTTAGGAGATCTCAAAGCCTGCCCCCACAGTAACACACTTACTCCAACAAGGCCACAGCTACTAATAGTGCCACTCCCTGTGGGCCAATCATTCAAAGACATGAGTCTGTGGGGGCTACATACCTATTCAAACCACCACAAACTCTAATCATAAAATGTCTTAATTGTCCTTTGAAAATTTTCACTTGTCATTTTCCTACTTTTAATATTTTAGAAAAAAATCTTACTGAGTTGTTCAGGCTGACCTTGAATTAGAGAGCATTCTGCCTCAACCGCCTGAGTAGCTGAGATTATAGGCCTATGCCACTGGGTGTGACTTTGAATTTAGAACTAGCTATCACTTCTCATGTCTTAGGAGTTTTATTTTTTTTTTCCCCCTTTGGTAAAATTAAGCAAACGTAGTAACCTAGCAGTGTCAGATTCTGCTTGTCTACAGACTCATAAACTTCTGGAGTATGTTTAATTAATGACATAAGAGTACATCTTAGCTGGGCAGTGGTGGCACATGCCTTTAATCCCAGCACTAATATGGGAGGCAGATACAGGTAGATCTCTGAGTTTGAGGCCAGCCTGGTCTAAAAAGTGAATTCCAGGACAGCTAGAGCTGTTTTGTAGAGAAATCATGTCTCAAAACAAAACAATGAGTAGAGCTTCTTCAGACTCAAAATGTTAGCAAGTTATCTATTAAAGGTTGTTTAATGCAGCATTTCTGTAATAGCAAAATTGTTTTAACGTGCCAAACCCAGAACAAGTGATGTTTTTATCAGTAGTACTCTGATAAAAATCATACACTGGCCAAGAGTACGCTTGATGATTCTGTACGGATATGAAAATTGGAGGGGCTAAACAATGACTCTTAAGTTGCAGCTTACATCATATATATTTGAAAAATAATTCTTGTCCCATTTCTTAAATCTCAGTGTTATACAATAGCACTTCCCCATCACAGTAGAGGAATAGAGGAAAGTGAACTAATTTTGCTGTGTACCTAAACAGTGAAGTGATGATGGTGGTGATTATGATAATGAAAATGGTTATGGAAGAAACATACTTTATAGGGCATGTTTCAACAACTCCATAAAGTACAGGTACTATTATCATCTCCAATTTCAGATGACCTGATGTCTAGATTATTTGCTTTTAATTTCATATAAAGTTGAAAAACTAGTCTATATCTGAGCAGACCTGTGTATTGCAGAAAGAATCCAAACGAGGTAATTTGTTATTTCCCTTTGTTAATAGACATGTTTTATCATCTGTATTTGTATAAACATCTTAGTTAGAGTGGTCTTATTTTTTTTTTTTTTTGGTTTTTCGAGACAGGGTTTCCCTGTGTAGCTTTGCGCCTTTCCTGGAACTCACTTGGTAGCCCAGGCTGGCCTCGAACTCACAGAGATCCGCCTGGCTCTGCCTCTTGAGTGCTGGGATTAAAGGAGTGCGCCACCACCGCCAGGCCTTTTTTTTTTTTTTTTTTTTGCGATATTGATGGATCGATCAGTGTTCTGATTGATCGATTCATCAGATAGTGACGTCATTCATCGGGCACTCACGGGAACCGAACTCGCCACCTCGGACACCACAGCCCGGCCGCCTAACCTCTGAGCCACCTCTCCGGCTCGCTCTTATTTTTCTTCTTGAGAACAAAATCATTTCTATGTTTACTACTTAAGCTTCTTAACACAATGAATTCTTTTAACCTAGTGGTTCTTCATCTAGTTTTTTGCTCCAGGGAATGAAATCATCTTGAAATAGATTGGTTGCCACAGTGGAGCTGAGAGGAGGTAGTTTAGCTTACAAATGAAAAATTCTTAATAAAATCCTCTCCTGGAAATACCAAATATATTGCTTTATTTTCAAGCTACTAGCATTGAGAAAGGTGTGAGATCTGCTTTTTTTTTTTTAATTGTTCTCTATGCTCATAAGTTTTCCACCTACATTCTGTAAGTGCCAGAGTTGGGAATAGTAGAGAATTTATGGGCCTTTGTACACCCCCTGAAATGGAAACTTGTTAAGATAAGAGTCTACAACTTGGGCAGATAACTTAGTCAAGATGAACATGGAGTGGATTTTTACAAAAATATACCCATGTATAGTCTGGGGGAATTGAGAGGTGCTATGATATAAATGTTTATAAGTAACTGTCATGTCTACTTTGATGTGACTAATCACAGCCTTAAAAATGGGAACCAAAATCACTTTTACAAATGAATAAAGGAGTTTACTGTAAAAGCAGTAAATAAAAATGAGGGCTGAGAAGTCAGAGGAAACAGTAAGAAAGGTGTTTTACTGGTATAGATAACAATGTTTGTTCTTCTGCCAGTGAAAAACAGCCTGCAGACAAAATCATTGATGGGTGAGATGTGTAGTAAATTCATAGTGAACCTTCAGTCAAGCAGGAGCCTAATAAGTCCTGCCAAAAAGCAGTCTCAGTGTAAGGAAGACAGTGAATTGTCTCCTATGATGGGAAAGTCTACTGAAATGAATACATTGGGGGAAACTAAATTCACCCTTTCTCCTATGTTAATCCTGACTTTAAAGGTTCCTTCTGACCTCTTAAAAAGCTGAGTACCTCTTGTAGCTGGAGATTTCTCCATTTTCTCCTGGGCTCGCAGCTACTTGGATCCAAGTAAACACACAGAGACTTACATTACTTATAAACTGTATGGCTGTGGCAGGCATCTTGCTATCTAGTTCTTATATCTTAAATTAACCCATTTTTATTAATCTATAAGTTGCCATGTGGCTTGTGGCTTACTGATGCTTTACATCTTACTTCTCATGGCAGCGGCTGGCAGTGTCTCCTGATTCAGTCTTCCACCTCCCAGAATTCTCCTTTCTCTTGTCCCACCTATACTATACTTCCTGCCTGGCTACTGGCCAATCAACATATTATTTATTAATCAATCAGAGCAACACATTCACAGCATCTCCAGCAACCTCTAGCTTATTGTAGGTGGACACTGATAACACTTCTGTCTGCTTCCTTTTGGTTGCCAGGCACTTAGGCCTTCCCAGCTGAGGCTGTAAAATGTGATTGTTGCTGTTGGCCACACATACTTGCTCTGCTGCTAGAGAGTAATAACGTTGATAATCTGCTTTCCTGGAAATTTCCTCATTCAGCTTTGTCTCAGGTTGTATTTTAAACAGGCAGAAAAGCTACTAGCCTTTATTAATTCAGTATATAAATGTCTTGATTTATTAATTTTTCAGCCCCTTTCATCTTAATACAGAAGAGAACTTCTTAAAGAGAACTCCTTTCTTCCTTCTAGCCAGATTTTCCTCCTTTTTACATAAACCTTTCCTGTAATCTTCACAGGAAATTTTAATTTAATTAAAGGAGACCTTACTGAGAATAAGGTCTCCACGTCTGAACTTCAATGAATCTGGGATGTCCAGAAAAGGCAAATGTGTGTCTGTGTTACAGTTGTGAAATGTTTTATTGACTGTTTCTTTTTGGAAAATAATTCACAGAATCACAAAATTCCCACCGCTTTATTTTTATTTAAGATAAGATGCAGATCTGATCAGTATGAAAGATCACTTATCCTCTTACTGTTTTCATTATTAGCTGTTACTTGTGTCTTTTGTCAGTAATACACATTCAATGTGACTCTTATTATGATTTTGCTTACTTAGTAAAACTGTAAGATAAAATAATTTACCACAGAGAATTTAATTCTACATATTGATTACTAAAGCTGATACATGGAAGTGTTTTGTTGAGGACTGCAAGAAATGAGAGGTGTTAGTAAGCTCTCTTTCTGATGAGGAGATTTACAGAATGCTCTCCCCTTGTGTGTATGTATCTTTACATTTGGGCCTTGAGCAGTGTCAGATTGTTGAATTATTCTTGCCTTTCTGATCTATATGTGTTACTAAGCAGTCACAGTCAGTATAGAATATTGAGAGTATCATACTTTCATAGGACATGCCTACTTTGCAGTGCTCTCTGTAGAACTTATGGCCCTTGTACCAGATAGGTTACCACCTCCTGTTTTAAGGTCACTAATAGGTAAATACTCATACTTTAAGACAAGAGTTCTAAATCCCTTGGTTCTCTTTAACATCATAAAAACAATGTTTCTTAAGTATCATCTGATTTCTTAATAGATGGATCTTGTGGCATATATTTTCTTGATGTGGAAATTGCATATGCTAAAAGGCTTTTCTAGCTATACCAATCTTAGCTGGGTAGTGGTGGCACTTGATCTTAATCCCAGCACTTTGGAGTCAGAGGCAGGAGAATCTGAGTTCAAGGCCAGCCTGGTCTACGTGGTAAGTTTAAGGACTATGCAGTGAGACCCTGTCTTTCAGAAGGCGGGGAGAGAAGAAAAGTACATCTATACATTTGTGTGTGTGTGTGTGCTTTGGTATTTGAGCTGGAGAATATGCAAGAGCGTATTATATCTCATGTCGTATTTTATGTAACTGTACAGTTAAATGGTTTGGGGAGGAAAGTGGCTATGTAGCATTTTTATATTGAAAAGAAAGAATATTCACTACTGTTAGTATTATAATTGAGCAGGAACTGATAGGCCGCTATAGGAAGCCATTTGACAGTATGTGTCAGTGAACTCAACTATGTATCTTTTGATCTAGCAATTCTACTGTGAACTTACTGTAAAGAAATGCCATTAATATAATAAAAGGGTAGTAGGTCAGTGGAGTTTGTGGAACAGCTTATAATGAAAAAATGGGAAATCAAGTTGTATGCTATAAGAAAATGGTTAAGAAAACCCTAATGAAATGTGTAGTGGTGCAGGCCTTCAATCACAGGAACATTATAATTCAGGTACTGCCTACACTGTGTAGGGAGTTCAAGGCCAGCCTGGGCAGTTTAGTGTGATCTTGTAGCACATGCATTAATATTTGAGCAGTACAAACTGGTCTTAATGAGATTAAAAAAAATACTTGAAGTTGGATACATAGAAAAATAAGAGTGATCTGGGAATAGTTGGGACATGAATATGATCAAAGCATGCTATAAAAATTTCTTAAAGAACTAATAGAAATAACGAAATATCAAATAGGGGTAGGGATAGAGCTTGAATGGTAGGTAGATTTAATGCTTCTCTAGTGTGCACAAGGTTCTAAGCACAGTTCCCAGTACTAGGAAAACAAAACACAATGAACCAACTATTTAATAATATTGGAAATTAAAATAATGTAAAAGATGGTTTTGATACAGCATTCAGTGCTACAAAAACAACTATTTCAATATGATTATACACTGATAAAATATACCTATGCTCAGAAAAAAATGTAAATTCTAGGTGGTGATTATATTCTTTTATGTGAACATCAAGAAATTTAAAAAATAACCATTTACTGGTCTATACAGGGGAGAAAGAAAAATTTTGTATCTATTAAAACTGTTATTTTTTCTTACAGCTTTAAATGGCTGGAGTAAAAGTCAATTTGCAAGCATTGGAATAAATCTTGTAAAGGAACATTTTGTAACATGGATTCTCTAACAGAAGAATTTTTTGTGAGGTAAGGAATGGGTTAACACAATCAACTGCAGTTGTTAATTTTCTCCATAAACTTCAAAAACCATTCTGAATTAAATGTCACTTAAACTTCAAGTCAATTTAACATCTTTGATAAGAGTGAATTGTAGACAGAGTGAAGTCCAGTTTTCAGAAGAGATCTCTAGCTAAAGAACCAATGACTATAAACAGTGTTCCATACTTGGGGGCATGTTTTTCAAGGTATACAGACATCAGTTTAAAAAAAATTTTTTATGTGTTTGGCTGTTTTGCTTGCATGTATTTGTGTGTACTCTGTGTGTGTGGGGTGTGTATGTGTGTATGTGTATGAAGAAGCCAGAAGAGGGCATCGGATCCAGATCCCCAGGGACTGGAGTTAACAGATAAGAGTGTGTGTGTGTGTGTGTGTGTGTGTGTGTGTGTGTGTGTGTATGTATGTATGTATGTATGTATGTATGAAGAAGCCAGAAGAGGGCATCGGATCCAGATCCCTAGGGACTGGAATTAACAGATAGGAGCTGTAATGTAGATGTTGGGAATTAAAAGTGGATCCTCTGGATGAGCAACCAATGCCACCAATCCATCTCTGCAGCCCCAACTTGGGGCAATTTTTTTTTTTTTGACCAAAATATTGTTTTAACAGGCACTTTAATTGACTGAGTATAAGTTGTTTTTGATTTCAGTGGTTTTTGTTTTGTGTTTTATTAATGCCCACTTTATACAAGGTAAGAAGCATAACATAGAAGACCTATTTATTGATTCCTTGGTACTTAAAGATCAGTACCTAAGAAAAAAGCTTTGTAAGTAGAGCTTCTGATGTAGTAGGAACATGTATAAAATGTATATTTATAGGCAAAGTACATAAATATAATATCACAGACTCTGTGGGTTTATGGGAAAAAATAATACCAATTGGCCATTGAGTTTTCACAAAATGACGTTAGAACTAATTTTTAAAAGATGAGAAACATTTGATGACTGTAGAAACAGGAGAGAATAGATCATCATTTGAATTGGAAAGAGCAAAAAATGTGCTTAAGAGCCTAAGTTGGTTGTACATGCCTCTAATTTTAGCTAATAGGACTCTAAGTAAAGAGGTTGTCAAGTTTGAGAAGAGCCTGGGAAAATTATCTAGCTTGGCTCTGAAAGATGATGATGTGGTTCAGTAGTAGAACACTTGCCTAGCTGACACTGGGTTCTGAGTTCAGTCATAGTACTACACACATACACAACACCAGAAAAGAAAATGCACTTAAGAACTTACATGCTAAGGACTTCTTCTGGAAGATTTGTATTTTCTTGATAAGGGGTTTTCTTTTGTGTAAAGAAGGAATGAGGACTAATTGGGGTTATGTACTTAATTTTACTCTGGAAGCTAGAGAAAATATAGCAGCTAATGATATTTGTATCAGAAGTTCTTAAGCCAGTGTCTTAGGATTTCTATTGCTGTGACAAAACACCATGACCGTGGGGGAGGAAAGGGTTTATTCAGCTTACACTTTCACAGCACTGTTCATCACTGAGGAAGTCAGGACAGGAACTCAAACAGGGAAGGATTCTGGAGGCAGCACCTGATACAGAAACCATGGAGGGGTACTGCTTACTGGATTGTTTCCCCGGGCTTGCTCATCCTGCTTTCTTATAGAATCTAGGACCACCATCCCAGGGATAGAACCACCCGCAGTGGTCTGGGTCCTCTTCCATCAGTAATTAATTAAGATCTTAGGGATGCATTTTCTCAATTAAGGTTCCCTCCATTGAGATAACTCCAGTGTGTGTGTCAAGTTGATACGAGACTAGACAACACAGCCAGTTTTGGGCATCTGGATGTTTCCAGACTGTCATAGTCTGAGAGTGGTAACTATTAGATTAAAAAGTGAGTGATCATGAAATGTAGTTATCCAGTATTTACTGGAGAACATATTGCATTCTCTCAAGCCTTGAAAGGTTTTGGAATACTGCTGCATTCATTCCTAGATAATAAGAGGTTGGTAGAAGATTATGAGATTAGTAAAGCTAGTAGGCTTGTCTTAGCCTTGACATGCTAAGTGTACTGAGAGTCATATTTTAAAATGTTTCTGTAGTTTATCTCAGTTTCTCCAGATGAAATCAGCTTATACATAATAAATGATAAATGGTTGTCAGATATACATATAAAGTAAGTCATATTTTGTAAATATATTTATATTTATATAATTTATATAATTATTATATTTATTATTATATAATTCTATATAAATCATTGTTTCTCCCCTCATTATTTTATGTGGTACTCTGCAGAATTAAGAGCACAGAATTTACATATGATCCTATATTATAGTTCCTATGTGACACTACAAAAGAATTTTATAAATCTTTTAGATCATTATATAACGTTGCATATGTTAATATTGGAGTCAATATTAAAAGTAAAAACTGTCTGATTATTTATTACCAAAACAACTCATGATTTCTAGATATGATAGTCTCCCTCAATTAATGTGTTTTGAAAAACTGGACAATTTGAAGTTCAGAAGTTCAGAAGCTATTAAACAAACAATAAAATTATGTATATGAGATTTTTAAAACTTTTGGTATTATGGCATATGATTTATTATATTATTCTTATTTCAGTGTTTATAAGGTCAGGCAGGAGGTTTAAAGGTCCCACACCAGCCTAGGCTGCATAGCAAAACTTGGTCTCAAAATGTATTTGTATTCTCCAAGGCAGGTCCCATGCGTAGGAGCAGTTGGCTGAAACAAAACAGACTCCATTTTTTTTTTGTACAGTTTTTGTTTTGATAATTTTTTTTTGTCTTACTGCTTTTTTGTTTGTTTTGATTTTTGCATATTTTGTTTTTGAGACAGAGAAAGCATGTAATGTTGGGTGGGTAGGTAGGTAGAGAGGAACTGGAAGAAAGAAATACATTGTATAAAGTTAAAAAAAAAAACAAAATAGGTGTTTTTGTTTGTATATAAATATATATATGTACATTTCTTTATACTATATCTGTATACACACACACACACACACACACACACACACACACACACATATACACACATATCTTCCTAACCTTTCTTATTTTCCTACATACCCACACACATAAAGAATATCATCTTTAGATACGTTTTTTTCACCTTGATATAATGTTAGAAGCTTGTGGGTGGTGGATATATGTGTGGGCATACACTCAGCCTTGCAGAAATGTGTGGAAGGCAGAGGTCAATGTCAGGTGTCTTCCTCCATCACTGTCCTTTTGTTTTGGGGCAGCATCTCTCACTGTACCTACAGTTCCTCTTTCTACTCTTCTGGCTGGACAGGGGCCTCTACCCATCCCCCATTGCAGTGGCATTGGGGTTATAAGAGTGTGCTGCCAGAACAGACAACAACAACAAAAAGAGTGTGCTGCGATGCCTGACTTAACTTGAGTACTAGGAATCCAAACTTAGGTCCTTAGTCTTACAGCACAAGCATATTACCCATTGAGCCATCCCCCAGCTCTGTTAATAAGGTTTTCTCTCATATTTTTGTCTGTTGTGCATCTGGTAAGGGTAAAGAGTTGATTATACTGCTTTGCTGGTTTCTCTACCATAGCTTTTCTTTAATTGAGCCTCCAAAGAGATATGGTACCTATTCCCACTTCAGTCTTTGATAGACATTTGTGATACTTTTGAAACTTTGAGACGACTCCATTCTTTGATTCTTTACTGATACAATTTATGATCTTTGTGAGGAGATATTCTTAATATGCTTTTCTTTCTTTTAATTTAAAGTGGAAATCCTGATGTGGAGGAGCAAACCAAGGAAGAAACTGAGAATAAAGTAGAGAAACCAGTCAGTCAGCTGGTAAGAGGAAATTAATTTTCATTAACATTTAGTAAATTGATAATGAGTTGATTCATTTGTATATGAAGTTACAATGCAATGTCTAGTTATAAAATTTTTAGTAAGTCACTTTCTGAAAAAGTACATTTTTTCATAATTAAGTCTTTCTGGGATGATTGCTGCTGTATGCCAAGGATATTCTAATCCTCACGAGGAGTTGAAATCTGTTGAAAATAGAACTTCCTTACCCCAAAACATCTTATCAGGTTTCATTTGCTGTTTTTTTTTTCTTTGCAATACTATGGATGAAACCATACCAAGTAAGCATTATATATCCTCCTAACCTCATTTACCTATGAAAAGGAAAATTAAAAAAAAAATCAAGCTAAGAATATGTGTGTGTGTGTCCACATCCAGACATCTAGAATTTTATTTATCAAAAGTTTTATTGATTTATTTCTAAAACTAATTCTTTTCATGTTATTGTTTTTACTGTTAGAACTTCTAAGTGTAAGTGGAAGATAATAAGCCTGAGTTATATATTAACTTAAAACTTTTATTGAGATGAGGGGCCGGAGAGATGGCTTAAAGGTTATGAACATTTGATGTTCTTGCAAGAGCATAGATCCAGTTTTCAGCACCATATGGAAATTCACAACCGTCTATAACTTCATTTCTAAAGATCTCATGCCCAATTCTTACCTCTGTGGACATCAGGCACACACACGGTACTCATACATACATAAAGGGAAAATATGCATTTTTTTCTTTTGGTTATGAGCCCAGCATTTTATTTCTCATGTAGTTTTTCTTCCCATCAATTTTCCTTAATGATTGATATTTACATGCTAATAAAATTTGGAAGGTTTTATAGTAACACATTAGGAAAGAAAAATAATCATAATAGCATGAGTTTATCACTAGAAAATATTTCAAAATAGTTATAATACATTCCAGTATACACAGGTTATACATTTGAGCAAAAGCAAGAACCAGGGCTATTAGATCCAGAAAAGGCATTTCTAAATCAAAGTTAGGACTATGAAATTAAGAAAAGGTGGACACTTTGTCTTAGTTACTTTCTTATCTTTGTGATAAGACATTGTAACCCAGGCAAATAAAAGAACAAACCATTTAATGAGGGCCAAAATTTCCTAAGTGAGTCTATGACCATTATGCAGGGAACATGGCAGGCTGGCAGGCATGGCACCAGAACAGTAGCTGAGAGCTTACATTTTGTGGCACAACCAGGTAGCAGAGTACTGCACATCATCTCCAACAAGGTTACCCCTCTTAATCCTTTTAAATAGTTCCACCATCAGGAATATTCAAATACATGAGCCTTGGGAGCCATTCTCATTCCAAACACCGCATACTTCCACCTCAATTAGGTTAGATGTTAAATAAACTTTCTTAAAATGAATCAGACATAAAATATTTTGACAAAAAATTTTAAAATGCTAAAATTAAGATATAAGATAAATATGTAACATCCATGACATTTCCTTAAGAAGTATTTATTCATGTCATAATCATGTCTGTGTGTAAATTTGTTAATTGTGTCAGATTCTTTAGTAAGTTCTGACTTTAGAATTGATCTTTAATTTAGCATACTTGTACTATAGGCAATAGTCACTCCTTATAAGATTTTAAAAACTATTTTGTGCGCTTTTAAAAAAAACTTTGTAAATTTCAAGCCAACAGATTCTGTAACAGGTATTTGTGTACTTTTCAAAAACATTTGACAATTCTTATTAAAAGACTTTGGTTGTAATTGTCATACATGAAGAACTGTAAAATATAAGGTGTATCAGTTTTTCAAAATGGCTAGGGATGGAAGAACAAGTGTGAGACAGCCCTAAAGGATAGAGTATATATAGACAGTGCCTCAGTAGGTTTTATTGATTCTTAATTGCTTTTCTAATTACTGTTCTATTAGGGATCCAAGAATTAAACATCCCATGCTTGGGCATTTTCAGTAACTCAAGCTCTTTCTAGGTCTATAGTAAGCTATTCTGATTTTTAGAAACTAACTACGACACCATGTTCTCAGAGTTTGTCTTGTGAGGGAGGGCTGCCATCTGTTGGCTCTGTATCTTTGTCTTTCTCTCTTCTCCACTGGCTTTTCACAACTGTTGTTAGTAGATAGTCTCTCAGGGTTGATGGTTTAGTTATCAGTTAACCATTAATGGTAGCTGGTTTAAATCTGTAAATAAGGTTATTAATAATTGCTCAGTTCTGACTGAGTTGAATTAAGTCTTTCTATTTTTTCTTTTTGATTTAAAATCTTGAATCTTAGTTCATTTAAAATTCATGAGTCTAGAAAGAAGCTGAAAGAGCAATCATATCACTTAAAAAGCAATTAATTGTTTTCCTACTATATAGAATAATCTGTATCATATGTGTTTTTTGGGAGTAGAGATGGTTTTACTCTTATATTTTATGGTTCTGTTACTTACCTATATAGAAAGAACTTTGCCCATTTTTTTAATATTTTTGGTGATTTTATCACTAGAATAAATGAAATTGTATTATGTATATTTTAATAAATTAAATGTCTTGTAGGACAAAGAGAAAACAAATATACCTACTGATCTTGACCCTGTAAACATACTATTAGAAGTGAAGAAGCTATTAAATGCCATCGATTCTCTACCCAAAGGTGTGGTCCCTAACGTTGAAAAGTTCATACAAGAAGACTTCTTCCAGAGTATGAAGGTAAAAATCATCACATCTCTTTAGTTCAGATGTACAGCTATATACGACTTTAAAGGTCTGTGGTATAATCAGAGTCTTAAAATCTCCATCTGATATGTAGAAAAGGTTTTGATGTCACCCTTGCCTATGGACTTGTTAACAAAAAATGGAAAAGTCCTCAAAGGAATGTAGTTTTGTAGTAGTAAGCTATGAAGTTTAATGTTTATTTTGATTTAACAATAACATAATTGTGAATAGTGTATATTGCTAAAGTAATTAAAAAAAAATCTTTGTCTCCAACAAGGAAAGGTTATACATTTTTCTTCACCTCTCTTATTCTCCACAGAGGGAAGTTGCAGCTAATAGCCAGACTGGGGAAGAAATTGTTCCTGCTTTAACATTACATTTTTTGATAACACAACTGGAGACAGCACTTAGAAACATTCAAGCTAGTAATTGTACTGTAAGTGTTTTGTATCGAATGTTTGAAATCATGGCCGTGGGTTGTATTTTTCATTGAGAGAACAGCAGTGTGTGCCTATTTGTATTTTCTTAGATTAAAAGACACTTGAACTACTGGGACTGGACATTCTAGTTTATAAAGTCATGAACTTCAGAAAATGATTCAGACACAGATATGCAGCTACATAAAGAGTCCAAAAATGTTAAACAGAGAATAGGATGATTGACACCAAGGTAGGGAAGAGGGGAAGAGTTGAAGAGATGTTGGTCAAACTATACAAAAATATTTTTTAGATGTGAGGGAAAATGTTTAAGAGACCTACTACACCTTGTTATGATTGTAGTTACTAGCAATGTACTGCATTCCTAAGAATGCTGAGATTATAAATTTTTACCATAATAATGATAAATATGTAAAGCTCTTCATGTGTAAATGAGCTTGATGTAGTCATTCTACAATTTATGTGTAACTCAAATATTGTTGTATATATTAAATATATACACATTTTTCAATATGAAGAAAGAAAAAACCCTAACCCCTCTTTTTCCCTACTCATTAGCCTCTTCTGCTGTTAGGCTACTCTGCTGTCTGAGCAGGACACTATTTCCTTTTATTCATCTACTACTTCTGTCTTTCTGTTCTGCTCACAATGATCCTTGAATCTTAGGAGAAGGGGGTGTAATACAGATGTCCCATTTAGGGCTTAGCATTCCATGGTCTCTTATTCTTTGCACTTTGGCCAATTGTAGATCCTCATGCTAATCAGTGTCTACTGCAAATAGAAGTTTCTTTGATGTAGGTTCAGAGATGCATTAATTTATGGTTATAATGATAGCTCATTAGAAGCCATTTTAATACTATGTCCATTTCAGAATGTAACAGTACTAGGGCCTGTGATCTATCTAGCCACAAGATCTTGGCCTCTGGTGCCAGAGATGGTTTTATCTTGTAGAGCAGGACTTAAATTCAATGGGAAAGTTGTTGGTGACTCACAAGATGTTCGTGCCACCATTGCACCAGTAGGTATGTCTTGCCATGTCAGACATTATTGTAATTCATAGAATTCACAGCTAGGAAGCATTAATAATTACTTTTCTCCTCCAGTAGTGTGCATAACACCTCCCAGAACTATGAAAGAAGGTTCTAGGTCAGTACCAGCTTGATATCTTCCTTCTCTGTTACTCAAGTACATAATGTCTTCAACAGTACCATAAAGTTCTGGAGATAACTAATAGCAATGACAATAGCCTATAATGTATGGGGGTCTACAGGAACTCATTGGCCAACAACATGAAAGGAGATAACCGATTCCTGGCACTAGGTTTTTTTATTTGTTAGCCTGTAGTGTCTTGTAGGGGTTTTTGATAACTAGAATGTTACATAATTAAAAAGAGAAAGTATTTTTTAAAAAGCTAAATGTAATAAGTTTTGATTGAATTTACTTTTATCTTTAATCAGATTTTTTGTGGATAATTGTATCAAATGAAAATAACATGCTTCTCTATAGTTATTAGCAAATGATGGGTAATAAATGAAAAATTGCACTATTTTTAGTAATTATTAAATAGATCAAGGACTTCTAATTAATTTTGTTAAACTGAAAAGTAGCAAGATGTACATAACCAATTAACATATTTTTTGTAGGTACAGCAAATTAATATTGGTTATTACTTGACATTACTATTTTTGTATGGAATAGCACTCAGTGAAAGAGGAAAGAAAGAGGTATGTAGCATGTATTATTTATAAATCTTAAATTATAAATCTTTTTTTTTTTTTTTTTTTTTTTTTTGGTTTTTCGAGACAGGGTTTCTCTGTGTAGCTTTGTGCCTTTCCTGGAACTCACTTGGTAGCCCAGGCTGGCCTCGATCTCACAGAGATCCGCCTGCCTCTGCCTCCCGAGTGCTGGGATTAAAGGCGTGCGCCACCACCGCCCAATTATAAATCTTTTTATACTCCTTAGCTTCATTGTAGCAATTGAAAGTGGTGATTTAAAAAAAAAAAAACTTTGAAATTGAAGGCATTCTGTAACTTTTCTGTCTTATATTTGTATTAGATAAATATGTTGAAGAGTTATGTTGTGACTAGAAATAATGGAGAACTTAATATTAGCTTATACTTAAACTGTCTTTTTTAAGGCTATTATAAAAATATAATCATATATTTTAAATGATCTCATTTGTGTACTTAATAATATATATTAATCTATTTCAAATGCAGCTTAATCTCTTTTCTTAATCTTATTCTTGTGAAATGAGAGTTTTACCTCAGTTTTTTATTTTGTCAAATTAAACTGAACCAAATGAATAGAAATCTGGAAATTAACTAGAAATCTTCCTTTTTTTCATTTTTATTTTTCTTACTTTTTTGCAACTTTGGAGCCTTTTACTTTCCTTTTTACCAGCCCTTGCTTTTTACTAAGTTTTATCACACACATGCAAAATGAGGCATCTGTTAGAACTAATTCTAATCTTAAGTTACAAGTCTATACTATGTTTCTCCCCTTAGAAAAAATTATACCTATTGTCAGGGAGTCATCCATTTCCATTTTAAAAAGCTCAGAAGATTATGCTATAAATAGAATTTTAAAAAACAAACAAACAACTAATTATATTCTAGTAGTTGTTAGACATGCTTCTGTTTGGCTGACAATTTTTTTGTCATTTTATGTCCAAAAATTGTTATAATTTCCCTTTGAAATGATTAAAAATGTAGAGTTAAAGCTTTTGTGTTTGTGAACTATGTTAAATGCTTAGTACCTATAATCATTTTCAGAGATATGAAGATTACAAATAGTAATAATAATCAGATGATTGGATCATCATTTTTTTCTTCACCTCTGAGCCATCTCTCTAGCCCAAACTATTCTTGTCTTAAATGTGTTCTAAATTTTCTAGTTGCAGAATAAATATCTATTGTAAAGGAAAAAGGCATTTTTCACACAGCCAACCACTGTTGTGTCACTACAGGACTGCACAGAAGCTGAAAATAAATTTCTAGTGATGAAGATGATGATCCAAGAACATGACATTTGTGAAAACTTTATGACTTTAGTTTATTTTGGACGTGGTTTACTTCGATGTGCTCAGAAGAGGTAAGAATTTTATTTATAGGTACATCTTCACTGTTGCCTTTTGTTATTGTAAAATGGAAATAAAATTTGCACTGTATACCATTGATCATAAAATTTATGGTCTCAGAGTGTTCTTTTTTTCTTTCTAATTTCTGGTAGTTAATTCCATGCACTTGGAAATATTTACACTGGAACTTAACAGGCCATAGCAGTGTGAGGCAGCCCATCATCAACGTTAGTAATATGGGTTTTAGAGTCTGACAACCAGGATTCAAACACATTTTTTCTACCACTTACCCTAAGAAACTTAATTTTGCTAAATCTGAGTTTTCTGATATCTAAAATGGAACAAAGATTAACATCTATATCATAAAAATTTTATGGGGTGAATAACAGTGCCTAGTACATGATAAATGATGATTGTAGTTGCTGACATTCTCACTACTGAGTTTTTTAAGTGTAAATGACCTGATAAAGAATTGGAAGGAATTTGGACATGGTTGCACATACCTATAGTCCCTTCAATAAGGAGGCAGAGGTAGTAGGATCATAAGTTTCAGGTCAGCCTAGGCCATAGAGTGAGACTCTTTCCTAATAACTAAAAACCAACAAATGAAAACAAGTTGAAAGGTCCCAAGTATTGAGCTTTGAGAATACTAAATATTACATATTTTAGGAAGGTGAAATTATACATAGAAATCTATGCAATTTTTTTGTTCACTTCCTTTATGGATATTCATAGCTTTTGTAGCATCAATCATTTATTTGGTTTATCTTAAGCATCTATCATAGTCCAAGGATTGTGCTGGGTCCTAGGGATACAGTACTGTATAAAACATGACATAGACTAAATGTATTGTGAAAGATGTAGGTTTTAATCAAATGATCATTCAAAACACCCAGTAATGATAAAAGGAAACATTTTAGCTGTGGAGGAAAATACGGTGAATAATCCAAGTCCTTATGGGTGCTTCAAAATGGTCTAGAAAATCAACAAAAGTCTAAGGATATAATTGTTGGCTGGGATATAAGAGATGACTAGGAAAGGGATTGCTGCTGGGAAGAATCATTGCAGGCCTAAAACTACCATGTAGATGGTACTTTATTCTACTTAGGATTTCGTTCCTATCCTCTGGCATGACTCTTGTGGTAGGGAGTCAGAGTCTTCCCACTTCTATTCACTGAGTCTGGCTAGAAATGACATCACCAGTGTACCAGGGTCCGTATGATGCTTTAGAGAATGTAAAGATCAAAATGGAAAGATGATTCTCTGATAGTCAAATACTTAACATGGATCAACGCAAAGATGTGTACTGTGACCTTCCCTCAGAAAGGAAACTACTTTTTCTTCTCTGTTTTGATTGTAGTTGAAGAGGATCTATTTTCTACATCATTGACACTAAAAGCCCTTTAAGTAGCAGAATCATTACTTTTCATTTTTAAGTTGTTTTTCTACATTTCAACAGTGTCTTGAAAAAGTGCGTTTTGTCTTTGAAAATGGTAGGTTACAGAGACTTTGTAGTATTGACACATTGATTAAACAAATCAACTTACCAAAATTATAATATTCTATATAACTAATATTGGAATAAAATAGAAATAAACAAAAAATGTTGGTAGAATAACTGAAATAGTAGATCTTGAAAGCTAACAAGTAGAAGGAACATAACTATGCATTCTTCCCTGAATTATAGAGGGCATCATTGAGCTTATCAGAGTTATTGATGCCTTTTATATTTCTTAGTACATTAGTCAGTGCCTCTACCAGGACCATTGTGATTGCTATGTCCAGTACAACTCCAGGAACAGACCTGACTGGGCAGTGAGGGAATTAAAAAAAAAAAAAAAAAAGACAAACACAGGCAGATACATGGAGCAAAACTGGGATCAGGTGGTCTGGGCTCCTGGCTGGAGAAACCACAAAGCCCTTCAAGCTCAGCATGTTTAGTATATAGAGTTGAACAGAGAGGCAGAGTTACTAACATACAGTTGAACAAGGAGGCAGAGTTAACTACATTCAGATAATCAATGACACAGGGTTTTTATACAGCAGGATCAAGGAGACAGATTTAGCTAATGTCAGTAGGAGCAGTCTCTATAGTGGAACATGTGTTAGACCATAAATATCCAGAGGGAGAACACTGTATTGTACATTTTCTGCACACGCTTGTCAGCACTCACTTGTCCTCCAAGGAAGTCTTTGCCATCCTTAGTGGCTATGGGATCTTTGACAGGAACATGACCAAATTCACTTAGGGCTTTCTTTACTGTCTACAAGTGATAGGTTCTGTGTTCTTACAGAGCAGTACCATTATAACCTTTAGAACCTCCTGAGTCTGTTAATACTATGCCAAGAAATTTCTACCCTTTGTACCTCCTTTACTGTTGGCCATAATTGTATCAAATTTGTGGAAGCATGTCAGGATTAGCTTCAGATGTCCCTGCAAGAATACCAAATCTTGACTTCTGTGTGAGGTGTCCTATGTCAGTATCCCCTTCCTCATTTAGGCTTGTATTTTCCCCTTGGTTTCACATTCTTAGAATCTACTTCCATGTTTCTTCTTTCATATCAGTCATGTGCAATTTATAGGTGAATGTATATATTTTTTCTTCTTCCTGGACTTACTAGACTTTGTTTTCCATCTTGGGCCATTATGTCTGACCGTAGCTGTCCTGGTCCAGGGCAATGAGTGGAGAGAGAGAAAGATCTGAAAATGGTCATCTTCTCTTGGAATGTGCATCTCTGATGATATTTTTCATGATCTCTAAAGGGAGGCAGGTGTCCTCTAGGAAGGAAGAAGAAATCCTTTCTAGTCAAATTGGTCAGCAAGAATTTAGACACTTGCAATTTCTGAGCACATTCATACTCATATCCTCATTTCAGATATCTGGGTCTACTTATTCATTATCAAAGCCCTGATTTTAGCATAGTAGTCCCATTGAGGCTGGGCCTGAGGTCCCATTGCAGTGGTTTTACTTTTTATTATAAAATTCTGGCCTCAAGTTTGGCATAATATGCTGTTAGAATTCTTTAAATCATAGTGTAGTATTCTTCTAGCTTTTACGGAGTGTCCTGAGTTGATAATAGCCTGTCAAGGCTGTACATTTGTTTTCATTTACAGTTTATCCTCTTATTGGCCCTTATTTTCAGCACAGATTGAGTATAGGAAATAAGAATCAATTTAAATGCTGCCTTAGAGGCCTTCTGGCTTTCAAAGTGCATGCTAAATTAATAGTTGGCTGACCTATACCTGTCATTCTCTTTCTTCAAGGCCTCCAAGACAGTTAACAAAAGCCAACCACCTCTACAACCCCTTTAATTACCATGGCCCCCATACTGTTCAAGCTTGAGCTACTACATAACCTAGTGCCTCCCCTCCTACCTGTATTTCATCCCAGTCTGCCACAGGTGAGAGTCCTAGTATTTGTATTTCTATAGCATGCCAGAGGTTATCACCACCTTCTTTGGGTTTCTGGTTCCCACATTTATAAACTATATAGTACCTGAGTGTAGTTCAAACTAACCTTTCCTTTAAACTGCCTTGCAGATATAATGGAGGACTACTAGAATTTCACAAAAGCTTACAAGAAATGGGAGATACGGATGATAATTGGTTTGACGTAGATCCTACAGATGATGAAGATTTACCTACGACTTTCAAAGTAAGAAATTATAAAAAATAGTTTGCTACCTGTGACTATTCAAAATTGTCTTTCACAACTTTAAAATCAAATATTAATATTCTGTAGAGTACATTCTTTTGTTGACAATTAGCTTTTTGTGTAAGAAATAACCTTAATTTTTTATTGTGTGAGCACAATTAGAGAAAAAGAAGAATCACTGTCATCATTTTCAATTGATAAGTAGACCAGTAGCTGAACTAGCCTAATACTTGTCTTTTAAAAACCCATGTGTAATAATTAACTTATTTTTTGTTTGTTTTTTGTAATTACATTTGCTATTATTTTGTGTTTAATTTAATTTACAAAATACTGAACAGTTAGTTATAAAATTACCCCCTTATCTAAAAAGAAAAATTTTACTCCTTTTTATTCAAATGGAGAATTTATTCTTGTCCCTTTTTTTGCCTTTCTACACACATGTGCCTACACACTAATATTTCCTGTATGTTTATTAAAATTGGTATAATACACCAAGTTTTACTGTGTCTACTAGTGTCCTGCTTTAATTTACTTAGACATCTATTACTGAATACACAGTCCAAACTAAAACCTTTCAGTTTTTCATTCTTATATTAAATGATCTTTGTATATTCCCATATCATTTTATTAGAATAACATTTATATGGTAGAATCATGAAGCCACTGCTCATTGATTATAAAGTTGTTGGTAGATGTTTCTATACTTCCTCTTAGTGTATATTCATTATAAAATGTGAACGCTTGCATTTCCCCAAACCTGAATATTGCTTTGTTTTCAGGCAGTTTTATGCAAAGCCATTGAATTGCTTTGTTTAAAGCGAAAGTAGCTACATGTTTCTCTTGGTAGATGTTTCAAGAGCAAATCTTTTACTTAACTTTACTTTAAACCTTTCTGACTAATTAGATTTTAGTTGGCTTTAAGACTAATAGCATCCCTGAAAATAAAGAGGCATATTGCATAGAAGTTCAAAATCAGTATCAACTGTCAAAACTGAAAGGACAAATTTTTATAAGCTTCCAATCATAATGAATTATTTTAATATACCTTTCTGAGTAATCAATAGACTCTACTGATTGCTGTTTTTCTACTGTCAAGATGAATAAGACTTTAACTGACTTACTAAATAATAATTTTGTATATTTTAAAAGTTTTCAAATTTGTTCCTATATGAAGCAGTCTCTAATTGTTTTTTGATGTTTTTACTGTTTTTCTCATTTTAAATATTTTCCTGACTATACATACTTTTAGTAAAATTTTATTTCATACAAAGAAGTTTGGTGAGACAATTTTATTGAAAATATTAAGACTA
Organism: Peromyscus attwateri; assembly: GCA_902168425.1. NCBI lineage: Eukaryota > Metazoa > Chordata > Mammalia > Rodentia > Cricetidae > Peromyscus > Peromyscus attwateri. The sequence continues at coordinate 24,703 of CABHPP010134482.1, forward strand.
AAGACTTAAAAATTGAGTTTTTGCTTCATTGTCTGCAACTGTAATTTCTGGTCTCTAGATAGGCTCCCCCCTCCACCCCCCGTACCCAAAAACCATACTAGTATTTGAATTTTTTTGTTTTTGTTTTGTTTTTTGGGACAGGGTTTCTCTGTGTAGCTTTGGCACCTTTCCTGGAACTCACTCTGTAACCCAGGCTGTCCTCGAACTCACAGATATCCTCCTGCCTCTGCCTTCCGTGTGCTGGGATTAAAGGCGTGTGCTACCAGTGCCCTGCTGTATTTAAATTTTTTAGGTATTGTCTTGCCTTTCCAGTATAACAGATGTGGTACTAGAGAGCTCTCTTATGTAGATGGCCTCTCCTTTAAATATACACGTGCTCTCATGTACACACATGCACACACTTCTCTCATATTACTGGGTTTTATTCAATTGGCCTCACCATCAGGATGACTTTTATCTTTCTCCTCTCTGTATAAAATTATGTGTCTCAGAACTGAAGTTTTACCCACTCTAGGCGTAACTCCAACACCAGCTTAAGTGCTTGATAGGGAGGTAAATTTTTTGAGATCTTTTAATTCTCAAAATAATACGTTTTTGCCAGGCAGTGGTGGCACATGCCTTTAATCCCAGCACTAGGGAGGCAGAGGCAGGCGGATCTCTGTGAGTTCAAGGCCAGCCTGGGCTACAGAGTGAGATCTAGGACAGGCACCAAAACTACACAGAGAAACCCTGTCTGGAAAAACCAAAAAAAAAAAAAAAAAAAAAAAAGTTTTTGTAAACATTATATATTCCTTCTCTAGAAATATAATTGTATGTTCAAATTAATTTTCAGTCATTAAAAATTTCTACTGGTACCTGGAGAGATGGCTCAGTGGTTAAGAACACTGGCTCTTCTTCCAGAAGACCAAGATTTAATTCCCAGACCCAACAATGGTTTACAACCGTCTGTAACTCCAGTCTCAGGGGATACAGTGCGCATTTCTGGCTCCATGGACAATGCACACACATGGTGTGCAGACATACACATAGGCCAAACAGTTAACACATTAAATTGTTTTCACTCTTATTTTCTATCCTTTAATCTTATTTATTTTGAAGAAATCTGATATGAATCTGATTTTTAACCTTTTATATGTAACCTATTTACTTTTTCCATTTTCTGTCTAAGAGTTGTTCAGGATAAATTCTCAATTTTTTTATTGCTTAGAAGTTTATTCCTATTCTTTGCCCATTGGACTAATTCACTAACATTACTGCTTTTATGAGTGTTTTTGTTTGTTGTTAATTTTGAGGATTTTGTTGTTGTTGTTGTTGTTATTTTGGTATATCTTCTGTCATATTTTTGTAAAATTTATCTTTGTATATATTGCTGCTGCTCATTAAATAACCTGTAAAGGGTTACTTTTCATATCATATATACTCATAGTATATTACCACTAATAAGTACTATTTGATACAGCATTTTCTCTCTAAAGGAATTAAGACCCTTGTCTAACTCAGTGAAGATAATGTAATTTGCTTACATTTAATTAGTTTAAAATGAGAAAATTTCTTCTGTGCTATAACTTGGCATTGGAGAAATATTTCTGTATCATACTTCTGCCCACTGTGTCATTAGTTGTCAAATTGCATCATTGTAGTGGTTCTGTTGTCATTATATCTTGCTTGGCTCCAGTTCTGAGATATGTATGTACGGTTCTTGATAAGAACCTGCTATGGATTAGAGTATGGATGAGAAATTTAGCTTCAAACATACGCTTGTCTACTTTCTCTCTGTGAGATCTATTTTTTCTAGTTTAGGGTTTTTCTATTTATTTACATTGGAATGGGTAAATAAGTTGTGTTACTGTTATACATACATACACGCACACATGTATGTATATATATATAATATGTGTGTGTATGTATGTATACACACAATAATTTAAAATGGGATCTGTAGATCTGTTACTTAAGGTAAATTATGGATCTGTTTCTGGCTTAATTTATAGTAGATAATTCACAAATATACGTATTTTTAAATTCCAGGATGTTCTCAATAATTTTATCAAAAGAACTGAAAGTAATATAATGAAACAGACCATTTGCAGTTATCTTGATTGTGAGCGCTCTTGTGAAGCTGACATTTTAAAGAACACCAACTATAAGGTAACATAATTATCAATTAACCATTTCATTGTACTATATAAAACAGTTAAAATTATTTTATCATTATACATGAGAATACTACATAGGCCGTAGGATGTGGCTCTGTGGCAGAGCTCTAATGAGGTAAGTGCAGGTTCCTGGATTTTGTCCCAGCCCTGGGGAAAAAAAAATTAAAGAACAGTATTTAATTATAATGGTAATATAGTTAAGAAGTAGTTTGTCTCTGAGAACATGTATTCACAGTCAATATTAATTATATTCTATGAGTCAGTAGAAGAATAGGTTGGTTTTGCTGAAGTTTTTGTAATATTCACTTGCCTCTGAAGTTATGGCTATTTGCCTTTCATTCATACAGTAAAATAATCTATTCTCTATATTTTGACCAGTTGTGGATTTCTGAAATAATCTCTGTTGCAAAAAGAAGCTTCTTTGATGAGTGGTAAGAGCTACACTTATCTGTGGGACTAAGGATAAATATTTAGACTACAGTTAGATATTATATTGGTTATATGTTGGTTATACAGTTAGAAAATTTTAATGGTTGGTTTTCCTTTTGGGCTTGTTACCTCTCCAGCTAGGTTCTAGTACCAAGCATGAGTTCCCTCCACTATTGAGTGGATCTTAAATCCAATAGACAGGTTTTGGTTACCCCACAATAATAGTGCCAGTATTGCATCATTGTGGATATCTCTATGGTCTAGTCATTGTGGTTCTTAGGGTTTATAGCTGAGTAACACTACAGTTTGCTCTTCTTCCTCAGCAGCTTTTATAGTACATTTTGGTAACTATGAACAACAGTCTTCAGGGAGGAGGCTTCCAAGTCAGTTCTAGCTCAGTTGCTCCAAGTTCTATTTCTGAAGTTTGTGGTGTCTGCAGAAGTAGGATTTTACCTTAAAGCTCTGGACAGCAACTAAAGGAAGTATCAGTAGCGTATGTTGTTTTAGGAGACTCTTGTATTCCTCTGACCAGCAACTAGGAGGGAGATTTCTTTCTTCTGCCTGGCTCTGTAGTTTTTGTTAGGTAGGCATGGCTTTTGTGGAGCGCACCATCACCCTATGTTACATAACGGCATTTTAAAATACACACACACACAAAGACACAGACACACACACACACTAGACTGTGGGGTGCCCAGCCCTAGCTGATATGTCTGCCGTATAACCTAACACTTAAGACTCAGGTAAAATCACAAAAAAAGGAGATGGAAAGATTATAAGAAGCCCAGAACTCTTGGTGCTGTACAATGTCCCCTACACTTGACAGGGGAAATACACCCTTGAAATTTGTACATGTACATACAATAATAAGGAAAAGATGAATTTCGGAGGGGAAAGGGGGCCAAGAGTGATGTTAGATGCAGTGCTTATGTATGAAGTTCTGAAAAAATAAGATTATAAAGAAGATCAGTTTTTTTCCACCTTATAATAAAAAGTGGTAGAAATTGAGAATAGTGGCATAGACTAAGAAGTGGTCAATTCTCAGGGCTCATGTTACTAAATCAATGATCACTCTTTGTGAGTCCTTGGGTGAGGAAAGAGTAAAAGTTCTTGTGAGCAGCCTTGATCCTGTCTGTAATCTCTGAATCAGTGTAGCTATGAAACCACAGGACCGGGTGAGAATTGTCACTCTGAGTTCAGGTCAGATCCTGCTTCTGAGATAATGTGGCTAGCACCTCTGCTGTGGGCTTCTCTGCACAAGTAGAATGGGTGGAGAAATGCAATATTCAAGGCTTGGTGCTGTGGCTAGTCAGTCCTGTGGTTTAGGATAGCTTCAGGGTTCCAACCAAATGAATGTCACGTAGCAACAAAAGTTCTGGTTACAGTTTAGACTGTTGTAATCTAAAGAGAATTCCTATTTTAAAGGACCTCCTTCCTGGAGAGAGTACAACAGAAGTCTCCATCTTGGAGAGCATAATAGATTTGGAATTCTTTCACCAGGACAGCAGATCTGAGGTCTCCTGGGTTACCTACAGGGAAATTCAAAGAACAGTGGTACAGAAATGAGTTGAGCTAGAGAAAAAGAGGAATGTAAAAGTGGGGTGCATAAATGGCATGTTCTACAAAAAACATTTGAGGGTTTTTGCTGTTTTCTTGTACCATAGAATATGGAAAAGTTTACATTGCCTAGTTCAAATCATTGCCCTTCTTCCTCTTTTTACTGTCCTTATTTTTCTGAATTTATTAATTCTACAATATCAGAAATTCATTCTGTATCTACAGGCTTTGCTAGTAAATTGTAAATGTTGTGTAAAACAGTATTATAATAAAGTATAATCTATAAATTATAGACTTAAAACTGACTTGATGTTTCTTTGTTAACATGAATTATATTTCTATATATTTTTTTTCAAGGGATTTTTCCAGCTAATGTGTAGTAAAAGTTGCTGTATTTACTTCCATAAAATTTGTTGGAAAAAGTTCAAGAACTTGAAGTACCCAGGAGAAAATGATCAGGTATTGCACTCTCCTTAACGTTCCACACCACAGCACATCACCCCTTTCCCCTTGTTCTTCGTTGTCTGTCACGTTCACTCTCTCCCCTCTGTTTACTCTCTGTTCTGTATGGTGTTCATCTCCTTGACTCTCTTAGTTTATGGGTACATTCTATTTTAAAGATGAAATAGAAGAAGATTTAGTGTACAGATACGGAATTATTTCTGTTTAGTCATGCCAGTCATATGATAAATTGAGTTGTTCACTACTAACAAAGTGAAATCCAGAGCCCTTTTCTTTATTAATTACTTGTGCTGTGGTCATGGTTGCTTTGTGACTTTAAGTTCTACAAGTTTTACATTATGTAAACAAGGAAAAAATCCTTAAGCAGTTGTGATACAATAGAAAAGAGAACTGGAGGTGGCAGATTTGGGATTAAATCTACCTTGAACTACTTACTAGTTTTATTACATTAGACTGGTAGCTTCACCACTGTGACTAATATTTCTAAGCTCTAAAATGACAGTGAAGTGTACATATTTCATAGGATGTGTGTGTGTGTGTGTGTGTGTGTGTGTGTGTGTGTTGGGATGACCAAATAAAAGAACTGACATGTCATGCTATAAAAATAAAATATATAAGGCATTAAAGGGATACATACATTTTAGTTTCTGTGGTTGATGGGGCAGTTGATTTTTCTCCTTATTAGACGGAGAAGTACAGGAAATAGAAGTAAGTTAACCAGAGGAAATTACAAGATCAGAGCCAGAGAACTCACTGTTTTTATTACTCCCTTTTCTCTAGAGTCCTTAAGTAGCTTATGGAAATTGCAGACCTTTTGTGCTGAGTACATGTTAAAGTTTCTTTCCACGATTAGCATGTATACTTTAGGCTGTAATATAGCTCCTTAAAGATTTGAAGTCTAAATAACTAAAGTAAAATGTTATAACATACATACACATTGATATAAAATACTTCGAACAGCTCACTCTAAACTGTTTGGTCACATTTTTCAGTTTGTCATACAGCATTATCTGCTTAAGTTTATATTTTTATCTTTTTCTATGAACAATTTTAGAGTTTTAGTGGGAAAAAGTGTTTGAAAGAAGGATGTGGAGGTGACATGGTAAGGATGCTGCAGTGTGATGTACCTGGAATTGTCAAAATTTTGGTGAGTGGTTTTTTTTTTTCCTGATTTTTTTTCTTGCCCGCCTTCTTTGTAGTACTATTTTTTGCATAAAATTGATTTGTTAACGATAATAGTAGGATTCTAGCTACATTCTAGTTTTGGTGACTGAGCTCCCTGCCCTTTCTGTTCCTGTTTTATCTGATGTATTAAGTGGTCTTTAAGTATAAGAAAATCTAAAACATAGAAACAGATAAACACACCACCAATGAACTAGTGGTGAGGAATATATTGTAGAAGAATGATAAAGTATGATAATTTGACTATTTTTTTGCCATCTTAAATTAAAAATAAATTTAGGCTTTCTGAATCTTCTTCTCTTTTGGTGGAACTGGGAGTTGAGTAAAGGGCCTTGTGCATGCTCAGCATGCACCCTGCTACTGAGCTGTATCTCCAGACCCTGATCCCAAGTAGTCTATAAATAACTACCTAATGTCTCTTTAATGTACGTCTATTACCTGTTAAATAAATCATAGTATATATTTTTAATTTTTAATTAATAGAATATCTTGAATTTTAGTTTAAGGTAAATAGAATAAAATTAGAACTATAAATGAATGTTATTTTTATTATTTATCTTATTTACGCTTTTATGTTTTAAGCTTCTTTTATATTTTAATGTTGTCATTCAAATCATATGATGATGTAAGATTGGCTGCTTTTAAGAGCAACTGTAGTTTGTCATTTGAGTAGTATTTTATGTTGGTTAGCTTTTAATTGTGTCATTTGTTTTGTAGTCAATGTGCTTTTATTCTAACTATCTTTTTGTAAATGTGGAAGCTAGGAACTTAAAGAATTTTGAAAATTGAACTATTTTAGGGCTTTTTTTCTCCATCACTTGCAGTTTGAAGTGGTGAGAAAGGATGAATATATAACCATCGAAAATTTAGGAGCAAGGTAAGCTTGAAATAAAATATTTTGTTACTTTTTTCTTTTCTGAGTGTTTATGTGTTTTGGGAGCTGCCTCTGTGTCCTATCAGTTTTAGGGTACCTATTTAAGAGTATTCCGTGTGGAAAAAAAAACCCACAGTGAGTTCTCATTTATTCCCCCTTCTTTTCCTAGTATTGTGGATACTTACATTTTAAAACAAGGAAGGAAAAATTATATGGTTATCACTAAGTATAAAACCAATCATTTTCTGAGTACAAAATACATTTTTCTTAAAATAATGTAAGTTTATTGTTACAATGTAAAAACTCCATTTTTCAAAGCTTATGTGGGCCTCAAAGCTTGTCTTAAATTTAAACTTCCTATTTCTTAGGTGAGCAAAGCATGTTGCTAAATAATACTGATGTATATGTTAAGCAAAACATTTACAGAGGCATAGACTATCGCTATTGTAATTAGAAGCTACAATATAAAAAGTTCTTCTAGCCCTTCACGTCTCTTTTTCTTATATGTATTTGTTGGGGCCTTAGTTGTATGTATATGCTCATATGGCAGTGTGCATGTGCATTTACAGGCCAGACATCAACACTGAATGTCATCCTCAGTGTCTCTTGACCTTTTCCTTTGAGACAGAATGGCTGGCCAGTGAACTCCAGAGATCCTCCTGTCTCTCCTCTGCTTTCTCTACTCTTCTGCAGCTCCTCTTCCTCTATCTAATTTCATCTGTGAGGTAGGAAATGGTAATTGTCTTTGTTCTCAAGAGGCTTTGTTTCTCTGTTTTTTAACACAAAATTCTTTGGTCTCATCCATTTTCTTACAAATGATGTGATTTGGTTCTTCTTGTGGCTGAGTCATACTCCATTTTTATTACTCATTCCTGGTGAGTGACCACCTAGGCTAATTCTATGACTTGACTTCTGAATAATGCCATAATATCCGTAGCTTTATAAGTATTCTGTGGCATGCTGACTTAGAGCTCTTTGGGCACACACCTAGGAATGCTATAACTGAATCATGTGGTAGTATTAGTTTTTTCAGTAACCTCCATACTAACTTCTATGATGTCTGTAATGAATTACATTCTTTTTCTCTGTCACCCTTACCTGAATTTGTTATTTGCTTTCTTGGTAGTTATTCTGCATAAGGTAAGGGTGTGAACCAAGTGTAATTTTGATTTGCATGTCCTGATGGCTAAAAATATTGAACTTTTTAATATATTTATTGGTCATTTGAACTTGTTTAGAGAATTGTCTGCTCAGTTAGTTTGCCCACTTACAAAGTATATTGTCCTTGGGGTACTTAATTTTTTGGGTTCTTTATGTCTTTTGTGTATTAGTCTTCTATCAGGTGGACAGACAGTAACTTTTTTCTTTCACTCTGTAGGTGTCTTTTTTCTCTGTTACTTCCTGTGTGGTGCTTTTCTTTCCTTTTTAATTTGATTCAATCCCTCAATTTATTTTACTGGGCCATTGGCATGGTTCCATCCAGAAAGCCATTGCCTGTGCCTAAATCTTTAGGTGTTCTCTTCTTGTAGTTTCAACATTTCAGATCATACATTAAGGGACGTTTTTATTTAAGATCTATTTTTCAGGGCTGGGGAGATAACATAGTGGATAAACTTCAGGCTACATGAGAAATGAATTAAATGTAGTGATGTGCACCTGTAACTGTAGCAGGAATCTTAAAGAGTCTTGCCAATTCCTCAGCTGGTCCTGTTTCCTCAGACTGGAGGCCTCTGTGTCCTCATATCCGAATGGCTCTCAGCTGAACTGTGCTGCTAGAAGCCTGAAAGCTTAATTAGCCAAATGCTTAACCAGCCAAATGCTTCTAGTTTCTGGTCTCCACATCTTATGTATCTTTCTGTTTTTGCCATCACTCCCTGGGATTAAAGGCGTGTGTCACCATGCCTGGCCGTTTCCTGTGTGGCCTTGAACTCACACAGATCCAGAGGGATTTCTGCCTCTGGAATGCTAGGATTAAAGGTGTGAGTGCCACCATTTTCTAGCCTCTGTATCTAGTGGCTGTCTATTCGCTGACCCCAGATAAATTTTTTAGGGTGAACAATATTTTGGGGAATACAATACCACCACATGTAACCCTAATGCTTTTAGGATAGAAAGGTAGATCGCTGTAGCTCAATAACCAGTCTACCTAGCCATTTAGTGAGCTATTGGTTCAGTGAAAATCCTGTCTCAAAAAAAACAACATAAGGAGTGATTGAATAAAAACCTGATGTTAATCTCTGAATTTTACACATATCTATCCATACACATGAGCATATGTACGTGTATGCAAATGTGTACGCACACATGGTCTATACTGAATTGATTTTTATGTGGGTGACAGATACAGATCTAGTTTTACTCTTCTATGTGCTGGTGTCCAGTTTTTCTCTGTTTAAACGATTATTTTTATTTGTTTATTTTAAATTAGGTGTATATGTTAGTGTCTGTGTGTAGGTGTGTGCATGTATGAGTGCGTTTGTCTGTAGAGTTCAAAAGAGGAGTTAGACCCTTTGAGCTGGAGATAGATGTGGTTGTTCCTCTTTCTACTCAGAACTGTTTTGTCTGTTTTGGGATCTTTATGTCTATATGAAATTTAAGATTCTTTTCTCAAGTTCTGAAAAGATTATTAAGGAGGGGCCTGGAGAGATGGCTCAGTGGTTGGGAGCATTGACTGCTCATTGAGAAGGACTCAGGTTCAATTCTAGCACCCACATGGCAGCTCACAACTGTCTGTAACTCCATTTCCAGGGGATCTGACACGCTCACACCATGCACATAAAAGAAAGTTAAATAAATTATTAAAGAAAAGATTATTGAGTTTTTTTGTAGATACTGCATTGAGTCTGTAGGATGCTTTCCATAATACGGCCATTCTAAACAGCTTTTTAATAGGTCTGTCCTTTACCTTGTTTTTCTCTATAGTCTGTTGTTTATTTAGCTGTCACTAGGACTTTTTAAAGAAAAGAATTCAAATACATGATTTTTGTGTTTGACAATACTTCAGAGGCTTCTCATTATTTTTAGGGTCAATGCCAGTTCACTTAGCTTGTCCCTGTACTAGCTTGGGTCCTGCTGAACTCACTATATCATCTCCAGTCATTCTGCTTTGACTAAATAAATGAGCTTCTTTTAAAAGGTTTCTTGAATGTGTCATCTTAAGTAATCTCCAGAATTTTACCCGAGGTAAAAGAGTTTTCCTATTTTACCCTCAGACCTGACGTTGAATATTGTGCTTCTTTGGTTTTGCCAAGTTACTGACAGTACGGGTTTCTCATAATTCCTTCTGTGCCTCTCAAAACATTTGCTAATGCTTGTTATAGTTGCTTGCATATCAGAAGGTAAGTATTTGATAGTCACCTCAGTAAGGGTAAGAATTTTGTTTTGCTTAATGGTTTGCTCCCAGCACACAAAATACTACCCGAAACATATGATTCTGAATTCTATCATTCTGCAGTGTATAATTTACTTTTGTCTTGATAGGCAGTTAATGTGACTGTAACACAAATTTCCCAACAGTCTTATTAAATAAAAAGCTCAAGGGAGCCAGGTATTGGGGTGAATTCTGACAGGTCAGAGAAGCAGAACTAGCCACAGCTAACCTCACCTCACCAACTTCTCAGCCTATCTTGTTTCCTCAAACTGGAAGCCTCTGAGTTCTCATCCAAATGGATCTTAGCTGAACTGCTGCTAAAAGCCTAAAAGCTTAAAAAAAAAGTCTGAAAGCCCCTAGTTCTTGGTCCTTAGGCCTTATATACCTTTCTGCTTCCTGCCATCACTTCCTGAGATTAAAGGCATGTGTCTTTCCCAAGCAAGACATGAGATCTCAAGTGTTAGAATTAAAGGTGTGTATCATCATGCCTGGCTGTTTCCAGTGTAGCCTTGAACTCACAGAGATCCAGATGAATCTCTGCCTCCAGAATGCTAGGATTAAAGGTGTGTGCTACCACTGTCTGACCTCTATGTTTAATATAGTAGCTGTTCTGTTCTCTGACCCCCAGGTAAGTTTATTGGGGTGCACAATATATCAACCACATGTGACTGGTTGTAAACTGTAAAGTTTGTTTCTTGAGTGGTATTTTAATTTCAGTAGAGATCTTTGTTGGATGGACTGCTTTAAGTTTGCAAACATTAGGTATTTGACTGGCAAGACAGAGATACAAAAGAATTTTCGGGATGCTTTTCTAACTCCTACCTGAAGTTCCTCTGTCTCTTCATTTTGCTGATTTGATTTTATGGTTTCTTTAACCAGGAATATTAGGTTTGTAATGATGTAATGGTATCACTTCAGTTCCTGTTTTTGTAATTTGTAGCTTTTATCAACTATTCTAAATAAAAACCTTTTTCAGTTTTGTTGATCCTTTGAATGAGTCAGATTTTTCTTCCCCACTGTTTTTTTCTTTATTATTTTCTTTTTTTTTTTTTTTTTTTTGTTTTTT
>CABHPP010134482.1:35898-48463 GCA_902168425.1 Peromyscus attwateri
TTTTTTTTTTTTTTTTTTTGGTTTTTCGAGACAGGGTTCCTCTGTGTAGCTTTGCGCCTTTCCTGGAACTCACTTGGTAGCCCAGGCTGGCCTCGAACTCACAGAGATCCTCCTGGCTCTGCCTCCCGAGTGCTGGGATTAAAGGCATGCGCCACCACCGCCCGGCAAAAATTTTTTTTTTTTTAAAGATTTATTTATTTATTAATGTATACAGTGTTCTGTCTGCCTGTATGTCTGCTGGCCAGAAGAGGGCACCAGATCTCGTTACAGATGGTTGTGAGCCATCATGTGGTTGCTGGGAATTGAACTCAGGACCTCTGGATGAGCAGTCAGTGCTCTTAACCTCTGAGCCATCTCTCCAGCCCTATTATTTTCAATACTGTATTTTTTGGTTTTTTGGTTGGTTGGTTGGTTTTTGTTTTTGTTTTTGTTTTTGTTTTTTGAGACAAAGTTTCTCTGTGTAGCCCTGGCTGTCCTGGAACCCTGTAGACCAGGCTGGCCTCAGAGATCTGCCTGCTTCTGCCTCCCAGGTGCTGGGATTAAAGGTGTATGATACCACTGCTAGACAGTATTTTTAAATTCTTAATTTAATGTTTCCTCTTTTGAGCTTTGCTGATACCCTTGTAGGTTAGAGGTGGAATTTTTAAGGGGCCAATTGGGATCTCAGGATTCTTGTGAAATAGATTATAGACATATCCAGCACCAGAATCCAATAATCTTCCAATCTCAATCCCATATAATTTTATTTCTAATTTAGGCTGTTTATCATTGATAGCTCTTTGTCAAAACACCTTTTCTCCTGTACTTCCAAAGCCTCCAGTTCTACATATAGGCGCCATTTTGCATTTAAAATATGAAAGCAATAGTAATTGAGCAATTTTATCACCAGCTTATATTTCCATGGTCTTTTTTACATATGCCAATTGTAAAAGCATTAAATACAATCTCTATAGGATTTGAAGAGTTAACTTTAGGTAATACTCTTCTAGAGTATTTTATAAAATCTTAAAAAGAGGATCCTTTTTTTTTTATTTTTACATTTTTATTTATTTTTATTTAAGTGTATACATGTGTGACTGCTTGCCCGTATGTGCACTACCCGCATGCACATGACTATAAAGGCCAGAAGAGGATATAAGTACCCCTTTAACTGTAATTACAGGGAGTTGTTAACCACACAATATAGGTATGTGGGTGCTGGGAACCACACTCGGTCTTCTTTAAGAGCAGCAAGTTCTCTAAACAACCAAGCCATCCCTTCAGCCTCATTGGCCATTGTATCCTCTACCCAGTCAACATTTTGAGATATTTTAATTGCATAGCTTGAACTTTGTTGAAGATCAGTGATGTTTATTTTATTCTTCATTTTTCTTATGTTTTTAATTTTTTTTTAATTTTGGGTGGAAAAGGTACTTTATTTATTTTTTTGAATTTATTTTATTTTATTTTACAATATAATTCAACTTTACATATCAGCCATAGATTCCCCCGTTCTCCCACCTCCCGCCCCGCCCCCCTCCCCCCGGCCCACCCCCCCATTTCCATCTCCTCCTTTTTTATAGATTCCAAATAACACATTAGCACAAATAGCCAATTATTAACAGTGTGGACCAAACAATTTACCTGTATTTTGTTTACTGGAAAAATAATTTTGTAACCTCTTTATCAGTAAGAGATTGTTATTATTATTATTATTATTATTATTATTATTATTTGTATTGGGTTTAGTTTGCTTCATGTTTTCTTTTTAAATTTTTATTTGGGGTGTGTGCGTGCATGCGTGCGTGCGTGCGTGCGTGCGTGCGTGCGTGCGTGTGTGTGTGTGTGTGTGTGTGTGTACATGTGCCACAGCATGTGTTTGGGAAGCAAAGGACAGCCTTTGTGAGTCAGTTCTCTCTTGCCACCTATGCAGTCCAGGGATTGAATTTACAGACATGCTCACAACCCACTGAACTCTCTCGGGCTCTTGATTTCCCTTTCTTGTAATTTATATTACTGATTTAAAATCTTTGATTTTTGTAGGATGATTTCATCTTTAAGTATTCCTGTAGATATGTCCATTTATTTATTTTTTTTTTAAAGATTTATTTATTTAGTATGTATACAGCATGTATGACTGCAGGCCAGAAGAGGGCACCAGATCTCATTACAGATGGTTGTGAGCCACCATGTGGTTGCTGGGAATTGAACTCAGGACCTCTGGAAGAGCAGTCAGTGCTCTTAACCTCTGAGCCATCTCTCCAGCCCCGTCCATTTATTTTTATTCAAGTCAAAATGTTTTCTAATTTTCTGTATATGGTATGTATATGGTGTTCATGAGTGTGTGTGTGTGTGTGTGTCTGTCTGTCTGTCTTAACCATGGCTTACTTTGAAGTATGTTCCTTAATTGCCATATATTTTGCAGTATTTCAGTTATCTTTCTGATAATGATTCTGAGTTCATGTCAGTATAATCACCAATATATTTTTTGTACAATCTTTTAAAATTATAGTGATTTGCTATATAATCTGTTATACTGTATGTTTGATGAAGCTTCTATTTGTATTTGAAAATAATTTGCATTCTATCCCTGTGTGTTGTTGAGGTTTGACATCAGGCATGGAGATGCTGGGTTTGGAGTTTGCCCAGCTGGTTTTTGGTCTTGCTTTGGTCCACTATTTCTTCACTACGCTCCCTCTCCTCCGTTTTGGAACGCAAATGTATATTCTGTGCCATTGTATCTGCTTTTTGATTTTGACTTTGCAGGGGTTACAATTAAAAGATTACTGTGAATCTTCAAAGAGACTTTGGACTTTAAACAGTTGAGACTTTTAAAGACTATGGGAACTCTTGAAATTGTACTAAATGCATATCTTGCATTATGATATAGCTGCAAGCGTATGAGAGCCAGGGAGTGGAATGCGATTGTTTGAATGAAAATGGCCCTCATAGATTCATAGGGAGTGGCATTATTGGAGGTGTAGCCTTGTTGGAGTAAGTGTGGTATTGTTGGAGGAAGTCTGTCTCAGTGGGTGGGATTTTAGGTTTCAGAAGCTCCAGTCAGACCCAATGTCACTTTCTCTTCCTGCTGCCTGCCTTTCCTGATTTAGAACTCTTGGCTCCTTTTACAGCACTATTTGCTTGCATGCTGCCATTCCCACCATGATGATAATGGACTAAACCTCTGAACCTGTGTACCAGCCCCAATTAAATGTTTTCCTTTCTACGAGTTGCCTTGAAGTCTGGCCTGCCACCTGGGGCCATGTGGGTGTCTGAGGGCTGTGCTGCCACTGGGGCCATGCTGATCTGGGTGGCCTTCACCACCTCCTGAGGCCATGGTGACATCCAGACCCAGGCTGCTGCCAAGGACCACGTCTGGGTCCATAGTCCTATTACAACTGGGGTCTGTGTTGAAGTCCATGGCCCATGTTGCCACCAGAGTTCATGCAGAGATCCAGGGTCTGGGCTGCAATCTATGGTCTTGTTGGAGTCTGGGGGCCATGCAGCAGCTGGGGCCATACAGACCTGGCCTGTGCTGCACCCCAGGATCATGATGTCATCTGGGTCCAGGCTGCTGCTGAGGGCCATGTCTGGGTCCATGGTCCAGCTGCAGCTGGGGTCTATGTTGATGTCTGTGGACTGGGTTACCTCAGGAGACCATAGGAACTATGACATGATGAAATCATAGGGCCATGCTGAACCAGCCCTGCCCTTTGCTGGGCCTGGGAAAGCTGGCTATGCCTCTTGGTAGGCACTGCAGCAAGAGAGCTGACCCTAACCCTCACCCCTCACCACAGGGAGAACTGACCCTGACAGCATGGGTGTAGGGGAACTGGCTCTACCTAGACTGAGCAGCTCAACAACCACCAAGGCCCACAGCTGGGCCTGGGGTTGGCTCACCCTAACATATACCCCATTTTAGGACCTACTGGAGGTCTTGAAGGGACTGGTCCTGTGGAATAATATCCACAGGATCTCCATGACTTGGGGTGGCCAAGTGATATCGCAGAAGAGTTTTGTCAAGGGTCCAGTGATGATGGTATACCAGAAACCAGAGACCTAGAACCAGATCAGTGACTCATTGCAATGGACATTTGCAAGTAAAGCTGATTGGACAAAAAGATATACTGTGTGACACACCACTCCCAATGCACCAGGACAAATGAAGAGGTATGGGAGAGGTGGGAAAGATGGAGAAGCAAAGCGTTTCTTTGCTTTGTTTTGTTCTTATTTTCGTTTGTTTGCTTTCTTGCTTTGTTTTGGTTTGTTTTGATTTTGGGGGTGCTGCAGGGGTGAGAGGATATGGGGGCACAGGGAGGTGAGAAGAATTAGGATACATGATGTGAAATTCCCCCCAAAATCATTAAATTATGTTAATAAAACAAAAAGAGTTGTCATGGTCATAGTGTCTCTTTACAGCAGTAGAAACCCTAAGACAGTTGTATTCTGTACATCATTAGACAATTTACTGTCATTGGAATTTTCTTTGGGCTTCCAACCAGCTCCCAAATATAGAGACTTATTATTGATCATTAATGCTCGGCCTTAGCTTAGGCTTGTCCCACTAGCTTTTTAAACTTAATTTAACCTGTTTCTGTTCATCTACGTTTTACCTTGGGGCTTTTTACCTTTCATTCTGTGTGTTCTACTTTCATGCTTCTTCATCTGTCTATCTGGCCCCTGGCATCTCCCTGGCATTTCTTTTTCTTTATTCCTCCAGCCTAAATTCCTCCTCCTACTTACTTACTCTCCCTGCCCAGAAGTCCTGCCTATATTGGCCTCCCTTGCTATTGGCCATTCAGCTTTTTATTAGACCAGTCAAATGCCTTAGGCAGGCAAGGTAAAACAACAACACATCTTTACGTAATTAAACAAATGCAACATGTCTTTACATAGTTGAACACATGCAACGTGTCTTTGCATAGTTAAACAAATATTCTGTAACATATCTCTCCTTTTGTCTAAATACAAAGAAAGGTTTTAGCTTTTACCTAGTAAAACTATATACAATAAGAAAAGTTATTATATAAGAAATACATTTACAATATTCAGTCAATTTGCATTTGGCAAATTCAGAGAAAATACTCCATTATCTGTCTTATCTTGGTGAGTCCAAAGTTTTGTACCTAATTTACTTTCTATCCTAACTTGTATTACCAACCCAAAATTATCATTTTAGACCTCAAAACATTTTCTTAGATAAACAATTTAAGCTTTTATGTTTCTCAGTCTTAGTAAGTTTCTTTTCTGAATTTGGTAACAAGGAAAGCTATAATTATCTTGTCTTTAACTCCATTAGAGGACCAAGAAGCATATAATATTACCTGAGTAAATAGGAAGTGCAGAGCAAACAACTTCCCAAACTAGAAGTGACAACAACATCTGGCTGCCTAGACAGCCACCCAGGTTTGCTCTGCAACATTGGGGCATCCATCTTCAGCCTACAGGCCTAGAATGTCTGACAGACTTTTCTTTCAAAGCAGAAATTTAAAGGTCTATCCCACCTTGGTGTGGCAGAGTTTGGTGGTCTTTTTCCTTTGTGTCCTAATTATCCAGTTTCTACAGTTTCAGAAGTGTCAGCAGTTGAGGCAGGGGCAGTTTCTTGCCTAAATGGTTAGCTTTGCCGCAGTGAAAGTAAACTCCATATGGAGGTTCTTCGATGCCCACCATCTGTTTATGAAGTAGATTGGTGCTGCCAAGAGCAGATGTGTCTCACCGTTTTGAAAAGCCTTAGGTTATTAAACATCTTAAATGTCATATTCTGTAGGTCTCTGAAGCATTTAAAGATCACCTATCTGATATATATGTTTAACCTTGAAAACATACCTAACATGACTAAAAGTTTGATTGTTACAGACTACTAACTACTAACCTTCATTTCCTAATTATCCTGAACAGTTTATGATAATAGTTTCAAGGACTTGAACTTTACCTTCATTTTTTAAATGAGTTGCTTAGGTACAATATTTTTAAAAAGAGTAGAAACATAGTATAACAAAAATAACCTTAATTTTGTATCAGTATACAAAAATCCATACCAATGTAAAATATTTGAGATGAATAGTTGTCTTTTTATCCTATATTCCTATATCCCCACTAAATGATAATAAACATCCATTACCCACTGAGTGACCAAAAACCACCCACCCCACCTCTTGGGAATGTGGGAGTTGTGTTCTCTAGACTGCTTCCTATTGTCTAGGGGCGACAGCATGCCCAGGAGATCCTGAGAAAATTGAGAGGTCAAGTCCTAAGAAAACTAGCTATAACACTTGTCTAGATGCTGTGTAATGGGAAAGTGCATGGCTTATCTGAAGTCCTGGCTAGAATCGTCTGTGAGGCTGGACCTTCTCAGCTGGCAGTCTTGAAGTTGTTCTGAACTCAACTCTTAGGAACCTTTAACAGGCAGTCTGAAAGGCTGGATCACCTGGGCCACCCATTTTCATTGGACTCTGGTCCTTTTTTTTTTTTTTTTTTTTTCTGAAAACACCCAAACTTTCAAAGATGGTGTACATATCTACATTAACACAAGAATGGACTGTGTTAACCAGCCAAAGATGATGTCTTATTTTATCTTTGAGCAGGTAAAAGGCATCTGTCAACTTTATAAGTTTGTTTGAACTGTATAAAACACCTCTATCCATGCCATATGAAAGGATGGCATGTAATAAGTCACGAAGATTCTATCACCAAGAAGACTTACAATGGCCTCATCCAGTCTCAGAGCTGTTCCCATGTCAAGGGATCAGCATATATGTCACCTGTCTTGTACTTTTTCTTGGTTTATTTCTTTATGTCTGTAGCCAAGATTTTTAGGGGGTCTCCCCGAATCAAATCTGATCTCTATTAATTTTGATGTATCTACAGTCTTTCATTTCCTGTGGAAATAAAAGCATAACCTCCCGCAACACAATACATTTTTTTGAATTCAATTTTAAAGTTAAGACATCCCTTAAGTATCTAGGCTGGTTTAATTCAGTAGTTCCTTTATAATCCTGTGTCTCTCAGCAGCTGCCATTCAGTCATCAGCATTCAAAAAATTCAAAGTCAGCAAAACACCATACAGGGTCCAAACTCCCTGTATATTTTCCATCTTTATGCATCTTATTCTTTTTATATTACTTCACTCTTTCTTTTAAGAGTTTACTTATTTTTAACTATTTTTTCCTATGACTGTCTTTACCCATTTTCTTTTCTTTCTTAAGTACCTCTGCACACTAACTTGTTTAAAGATTCTTTTCAGTCTGGACCTGTTTTACTGTGCACCTGTAGTATTCTCTGACCGCATGAACCCAACTTTAAACTTCTAAGCAGCAGCTAGGCAGGCCCTCCACTTTGTGGCTCTGGCAGTTGGCTCCTCCCCATCTTTGGGTCCCTGAAAGTCAAGCCTTAAGCCCACTGGACTGGCCAAGAGCGTCATTTAACTGCCCCAGCTCTAGGAAAGCTGATGCTCACATGGTGGCAGGCGTTTTTACTTAGCTTGCTGTTTCTACTTAGTGTGCCAGCTGCTCAAGTGCTCTACTGCACAGCAGTGCCTCTTAAAGGAGCCTTATCTGTTTTTGTTTGTTTGTTTGTTTGTTTGTTTGTTTCAGCTTTCTCAGGCATTGTGTGGAAATTTGGGCCCCACATTGGGCACCAGTTTACACTTGGTTTCAGTGTTTTCTGTGTTTACCTTGACTAATTACATGCTTACTTTTGAAAAAGTTATCTGATGTCTGTGCTTTATCCTTATTTGTTTTTTTAAGCTGTTTTATTAGATGCTAAATGCATAGCATTTATGTAATCCTAAATGTACAATCCTCATTATCCCTTAAAGTCCTGCTTCAAGTCTCTTTGTCTAGTATTAACATTTCCATTTCTTTTTTATCCATTCTTTTCAACCTATGTATCTCAGTGGAGGTTGTTTTTATTTTTGTAATGGCATAGATTATGCTCTTTTATTTCTAATTTGTTAATTTTTGCCTTTATATTAATCTTTATTCCATATAATGTATATTCTGCAGTTATTTGGATGATTGATTTAGATCTATTTTTTCCATCTCATCTTTGTTTTTATTTGTGTGTCTTATTAGATTTGTGTGTGTGTGTGTGTGTGTGTGTGTGTGTGTGTGTGTGTGTTGTGTATAGGAGCTTGTGAAAGTCAGAACAGGTGTGATGATCTATAGAACTGGAGTTATAGACAGTTGTGAGCCACCGTGTCGGTTCTGAGGACTGAACTAGTGTCCTTTGCCAGGGCAGTCAGTGCTCTCAACCGCTAAGCTGTCTCTCCAGCACTGCTACCCTATTAGTTTTTGCTCTTGATTGAAGTGATTACTCTATAATTTATAGTATGCATTTTCAATCTACTATAACCTGTTTTCAGAATTGCATGATGTATTTTTTGCTTATACTACAGTTTTCTATGTACACCTTGTATACAAACACATTGGGTTTTTTGTTTTTTGGTTTTTGGTTTTTTTTTTTTGCATTATAGAACTCTATGGTGTGACTCATGTGTGTCATTTCCTTGCTGTAATTTTGTTTTATAGCAACACTTGATAGATACTTGTATTATTTATAATCTGAAACTCCATAAATGGTACTAAAGTCAATATAAGTATGTGTAGAAATTTTTCATAACATTTACCTAGAGTTAGAATTTCTAGACCTTTTTATGCATACTTTTTAACTTGCTAGACACTGTTAATTTTTTTCCACAATAGTTTTACCAATTTACATTTCTTACTAATAGTCTTACATTATTCCTTTTATCTAGTTTTTTTTTTTTTTTTTTACCAATAATACATATTGTTTGAGCTTTAGAATATTCCTTATAATGACATCTGGGATAAGATCCATTATCAACAAACAGTAACCACTACAATGTTCAGTTCCTAGTATTACTGTCTGGTATTTGTTTTGTGGGTCAAAATTCATTTCAAAGCAAAAATAGGGTTTTCACTTGTTGACAGCATTTACCTATTTAGTGAATTTTCTTGTTTTTCCTTCCATTCTTTCTAATTATTTATTTTAGTATTATCATAAGAGTTTTTATTTTTTAAACATCTCTAGAAATTGAGTAAGTTGTATTACCTTTAATTATTGTTTTTAACTTCTGTGATCATGATAGGACATGAAAGAGTTCTTGTTTGCTGCTTTTTATCTTTAAAGTGGGCATAGGGGTACTGGAGTCTACTAATCCTTTTATTTCCCTTTTTAAAGCTACCACGTAGTTTTTGAAATCACAGATTTAATTTGAAATCTCTTAATACTATGTACTTCTTGATTACAGTGTAGATTTATCACTACTGGTGGCTTTTATTTTTTTATTCAAATTGTCTTTTCCTTTGCTTTCAAATTATTCTTAGGTTAAGAATAAAACACTCACTTAATGTTGCTTATACCAAAAATTGGGTCTAACTTTGGTACTTCTTCACTATAACTTTTTTTTTCTACTTGCAGTTACAAGAAGTTGATGTCTCTGGAATTAACTGACACTGATATAAGACCAGAATTCAATTTAAAATTAGATGAAAAAGGTATTACTTTTTTAAAATATGACTCCTACTGAAAAGTATTATTCACTTTTTTAAAAAACTGTCCCTGTAAAGTATCATTCTGTTTGCAGTTGTGCAGTTATTTATGGTTGCTATTCACAAGCATCAGGTGTATTCCACCAAATAGTGCTTGCTGTATACTAGAACCCATAGACAGTAAAATCTGCATGTGTCTGGCTCTCATATTACTTTGGCATTCTGTGGTGAGACATGCTAACTCTGGAACATTCTTGTGAGTATACAGTAGGATTTACCTCAGGAGAGTTTTCTTCCAACCCATCCCCTCTTGTTACATTCTCTCTTAAAAGAGCAAGCATGTAAGCAATCCATAGCAGAAGGAACGAACATTTTGAAGCTTGGATTCAAATAGTCTAAATTCACATGCCAGCTCTTTAAGAGTGTGCTAGAGAATAGTCTGTTCAGCACTTGGAGACCATATAGGTCCCTGATTCCTTGGAAGAAGAGTTGGGGTCAGCCCCTCTTACTAGGGAGACTAGATGTCCCTAATAGTAGTCTGCTCTGTATTTGACGGTGTAAAGAAGGCCTTCTGAGACATTTCTCTTAAGTTGTTTTTGTTTTCACAGTGTATATTAAGTATAGTAAGCAAAGTTATTCATTAAAAATCTCTTAAGATACAAAACCATGAGCAATAAAATAGTAAAGCTATATTTTATGATAAACACAGTTTACTATTCATACAAAAACTAAATACTATCATAGACTGAATTCCCACTGCTTTCAAACTTACCTCAACCTGCATTCCTCTTGAAGTGCACTTAACTGAAAAGCATCAATAGTTTAGTCTGGTTCTTCATTCCATTTCATTGTTGAAATAGCACCATAATTATTAAGTTTATTAGATAAGTGCTTCTTAAATCCTATCATCTCATCTCATGATTACAAATCAAACAAACAAACAAAAAACCCCAAAACCAAACAAACAAACCCTCAGGTGTCCATTCAATAGGTAGGTTTGTGGTGGTACCCAAGATTCTGCATGTCTCATAAGTCTCTGATAGGTGCTAATACTTCTGGTCTATGGGCTGCACTTTGAGTAGCAACTCATTAGATAACTATATTGACTAGTATATATCTGAACTATTTAATATGATAGACAGTAGCTATATGTAGTTATATTTGCACTAACATCAAATAAGCTTTAAGGCTCAACTGTTGATCACTCAGAAAACAGTACTCAGTGAGTGGCAGACCAAACATGTACTACCTTTGGCATGGGAAGTTCTACTGGACAGTACTGACTTCATGTAAAATATAAATAAAATTATTTATGTAAATTATATTTAAACCTAGAAAATTGCTATTCCTGATAAATTCCAGGATTTTCAGATCTACTTTGTCATTATGCTGCCAAAGTTAATTTACTTGAATAAAATCATACATGGTTGAATGAAAGCCTTCAGGTTAGAGGAATCTTCAGTTTCTTCTACTTAGAAGCATGCTCCTTTTGTCTAGAGTTTTTGATAGCTAGACAGAAAGCAGCATGCATTTTGAGCACTGACATGATAAAATTCTTCTGTTCTTTATTCCTTGAAATAGTTCCTGACTTACAGGAACTTAGGATGCAATGTGAGAGGCCACATAGAAAAAGAACATTAATGTGGATTGTTTTGACTTCTCCAAATTCATTTTCAGATGAAATGCCTATCTTCAAACTTGATTATAATTATTTCTATCATCTGCTTCATATAATTATTATTTCTGGTACTGACATTGTCCGACAAATATTTGATGAGGCTATGCCACCCACTCTTTTGAAAAAAGAACTGCTTATACACAAGAATGTGCTGGAACCCTACTACAATCATCTTTGGACCAATCACCCTTTGGGTGGATCATGGCATCTGCTTTATCCCCCAAACAAGGAGCTACCACAGTCCAAACAGTTTGACCTATGCCTCTTATTAGCGCTCATTAAACATCTGAATGTATTCCCTGCACCCAGAAAAGGCTGGGATATGGAACCACCGTCTTCTGATCTCTCTAAGTCTGCAGACATTCTGAGGCTCTGCAAGTACAGAGATATCCTCCTCAGTGAGATTCTGATGAATGGTCTCACTGAGTTACAGTTCAATTCAATTTGGAAAAAAGTTTCTGATATTCTTCTGCGCCTTGGGATGAAACAAGAGGATATTGACAAAGTCAAGGAGAATCCCATTGAGAATATCTCCCTTGATTATCATCAGCTGTCCATTTATCTAGGCATACCAGTACCAGAAATCATCCAGAGGATGTTATCCTGCTATCAACAAGGTACTAAATAATTACTTCATTAGCCAGCAAATCATTTTTGAGAGTGTCTTTTCTGTGTTTAGGGATACTTTGTTTTCCTATTTAGTGTTTTAGAGGCTTTTATTCAGTATGAGAAGACAACTAGACAAGAACCCTTGATCTATAATTTCGAGGCCTTAAAAATTACATCTACTCAAATTGTGTGTATGTGTATATATATTTGAGGAAAGGGCTCTGAGCACTTACTAAGTCCAGGGCATTTCACACAATTATCACTTAAAGAGCTTATGGTCGAATACTTTTAACAGATGCTTTCATGGTGCCTTTTTTCTCTTTTCTTAATTATTAAAGTTTCAGTTTTCATTTACAGGTCCAGCAATATCCCTTATCCCCAGTATGTCTATATGGAGATTTTTTTTCTTTTTAACCTTTACTATTTAATTTCTAGGGTCTAATACAGCCTGTTACATACTGTAGGTGCTCAGTAGACTAATAGACAAGGACAGGGAATGGTGTCATGTTCAGGGTAAATTGTATAGCTTGAAAGATTCAAACCTTCAGTAGAAATGTGCTGTACATTTCATGAATATTCCTTCATAGTCTTAGATTAATAATAAATAAGAATTTCGCCGGGCGGTGGTGGCGCACGCCTTTAATCCCAGCACTTGGGAGGCAGAGGCAGGCGGATCTCTGTGAGTTCGAGGCCAGCCTGGTCTCCCAAGCGAGTTCCAGGAAAGGCGCAAAGCTACACAGAGAAACCCTCTCTCGAAAAACCAAAAAAAAAAAAAAAAAAAAAAAAA
>CABHPP010134483.1:9800-24570 GCA_902168425.1 Peromyscus attwateri
GAAGGAACAGAGGACGAAGATGAGGCCAAAAGCATAAGGGCTTAGTTATTACCAGGGTTATGAGGGGACAGAAAAAGTAGCTACAAAGAGGAACTAAGATTCAGGATGGAATTGAAGCTGATAGACAGAATTTTGTCATAGAGGAATAAAGTAAACGGACAAAGAGCTTGGTGTATCTAGGTTCCTTCGCCCACCATTGTTTGCATCTCTGCTGGGCCCCATGGGAAGATTATTAAGGCTGGTTCATTAATAATATTCGAGAGGGAGGGTACGTCTTAGAGGCCAGCCTGGTCTACACAGTAAGTCCCCATCTCAAACAAGATAAAAGACAGGTAAACCAAACCAAGTAAACTAGGCAAGGAAGAACAAACACTTCAGGTCGGCCACCTATATAACCAGAGAGCAGAGCAGTTCTACCTGGGAGACTGACGAATCACAGGCCGAGCAGCACAGTGAACAGAGGAGGTAGCAAAGGAAGGCTGTGGACTGGGCAAGGAAGGACTCACAGGCCTCATGGGCTGCCTGAGGGCACTGAGGAGCTACAACAGGTGTTTGGGTAGGACGATGAGGTATGAAAGAAACATACTTCCTCATATCCCCAGAGAGAGAGGAGGGCAGTCGGATATGAGAGCTGGTGGAGACCCGGGCTGGGTGATAACTGTGGCACCGGGGACAAGGGAAGCTCACCTGCCTGGTCCTGCTCCCCATACCACGTGTTCCAGTTGCCCACAAGCGAGCAGGGGTAGTCCTCATCCAGGTGCAGCTTGGGCAGCACAGCCTCCCTGTGGGAAGGGCACAGGAAGGAGCAGGGCTTGCACTGGCCACCAAGGGCCCTGAGATAAAGGTTCCAACTGGGGCCCCAGGGCTAAGCTTGTCTCCTCTCTAAGAAGCATAGGTGGAGCTCTAGAATCCACACCCTTTGATTTGGACAGGAGAATGAGGCAGAGGTTTTAAGAGTTTTTTGGGAAGGAGGGCCCTACCCCCTACCTCCCACAGTGGATGGAACAGTAGATGGAGAACACTCACGTCAGACTGTTGTAGGCATCCAGATATTCAGGCTTCACATTGTGAACTGCAACATATGACAGAGAACAGGAAATGAAGTGCATGCAATACTCACACATGCTTGTATGTGTGTGTGTGGGGGGGGGGGGTTGGGGGATCAGAGTGAGCAGGCCCCAAATAGGGCCAAGGCTCCCAGGACAGCATGGGGCCTTGCTGAGAATGAGGATTCTATCATCTCCAATATCATAGCTCTTTATCCCAAATCTACCCACAAAAAAAGCCTGAGGTGCAGCTAGCCAGTTTAGCAGCTACTCACATTGGATCTTGTAGAGATTACTAGTCTCCTTCTTAGACAGCAGCGTGGAGTGGGCATCCTTCCGAGGATCCACCTTGTGAACAAAGAGGGAGCGGAACCAGCTGCCTTCACTGTCCTTGGAATAGAAGCTGCAGGACAGAGGGATTGAGAGGGCCACGTGGAGGCACAGGAGCCCTAGCGATTCCCCTGCTCAGGTATGCTGTTCCCTTGGCCTGATGACCTATATTTCTAAAAACAGGGCCATGGAGTCCCATGGCAGCTACCGAGAGTAAAATGCCATCATCTGGGCAGACACAGTGCCTTCTAGAGAGATCCCAGCTGCCCAGTCTGCATCTGTATCCTTGTAGAGCTTAGGAGGCCAGGAGAGAAGCTGTGTTCCAGCATCTCTCCCTTCTCTCCCTTCCACTTCACTCCCTGCCTAGGGGTTCTCCAGCCACACAACAAAGTCTGTTGCTAAGAGGATCAACCCCCAAACTCACCTTGCCTGAAGCCCCATAGGTAGGACCTTGTGACGATGACAAAGACCCTGGCCCTCCTAAGGCAGGCCATCACTCCCATGAGCAGCCAAGATTCTTCCTTTTGCCTTTCTGGGTTCTATGATACAATTTTACAAGCTCCTTCTTCCTATTCCTTAACATCCTACAGAACTTCTGTACAGCAGGATTAACTTTTCCTGCCTCACCGAGCCCTTTTCTCTGTATGTACATGAATAAGAGAGAACAGAATTCCCAGGAATTCTGAGCTCAAATCCTGGGGCCCTCTGAGAGTCCAGCCGTTTACTCTTCCAAGTCATTAGACCCAGAGGCATGGGACAGCTGTTGTCCTTCTGGCTGGAAAGGCCTCCAAATTAACCCTGGAACAGAGTATATATGCTCCATCAGGTCCTTGACAATGTCAATTCAAGAGCCTTCTACTGGATCTCAGGAGAGTCAACAAATCTCACACTCTTGCACACACTCCAGAACTTACCACAAAACTTCCCTCCAGATTTACCTTAAACCCCTTTACAACACTCCCACCCTAGACTACCTGGCTCACAGATGTTGGCAGTTTTCTCGTGGCAGGACATAGCTTCACAGAGGTCATAGAATCTGGGCCTTTTCTGGATAATAAACTCAAAGACAGAACCAGTTGTCCTCACCAAGGGCAGAAATGTAATTTTTTTTTTCATGTAATGCATTTCTGTGCAGCCATCTGGAAAGAACAGGGTCTCCGCACTGCCATGACGCCCTGATCAGACATGTCTCGGAGATCCTGGCCCTCCCTACCTAAAGCCACCGGGCTTCCAACGGAGGTGGCCATTATTCATTGCCAGGCCCACCCTGACAGTTCTTAGGATAACAACCAAGCTGATCAACAGCCTTTCACTCCAATCTTAATCCCCAACCCCACTCTCCCACATTCTCAGGGAATCCAAATAAACCTCACCCACTTTCCCCTAGCATGATGGTCACAGATATAATAGTTCTAGTAGACAGGGACCTTCACCCAATGGAAGAAGCAAACTCCTGTAAAGCAGAGCAAGGGAGAGCCTCACAGGCCACTATCATTCTCTTGAACACATCCTTGCTTTGCGCCACGCCCCCACCCTCCCCACCCCTCCACCTCCACCTATAGTATGATAATGTTCAGCTTCCATTTTCAGTATTAAGGAGTAAATGAAAGTCTCAAAATTAGGTATGACCTCCATGCTGTGTGGCAGCCCTCTATCATCTGAGGAGGTTGAAATGGTTAATCTAAGTCTTTTTATTTATATACAGCTATTTAATTTTATGTGCATGTGTGCCCGAGTGTATGTTTGTGCACCATATGCTTACAGGAGCCCACAGAGTTCAGTAGAGGCATCAGATCCCCTGGAACTAGAGTCATAGGTGTTTGTAAGCTGCCGTGTGGGTGCTGGGATCCAAACCTGGGTCCTCCACAAGAGCAGCCATTGCTCTTAACCACAGAGCCATCTCCACTCTCCTCAATCGAACTCTTAGAAGCTCTCTAAGTTCACACTTCAGACCCTCCTCAGCCCACTTTTCCTCCCAACTCTACTTTTAAGATTTCACACCCAGGTGAGAAGCTAGGCGTGGTGGTGCACCCCTTTAAGCCTGGTACTCAGGAGATAGAGGCAGGCAGATCTCTGTAAATTCAAGACCACCCTGGTCTATACAGCAAGTTCCAGGACAGCCAGGGCTATTTGGAGACCCTGTCTCAAAACAAACACAGTAAAAAAAAAAAAAAAAAAAAAAAAAAAAAAAATTCACCTTTTAAATTGGAGATGGCTTAGCAGTTAAAGCCCTGGCTGCTCTTCCAGAGGACCTGGGTTCGAGTCCTAGCACCCACATGGTGGCTCATAACTATTTATAACTCTTGTCTCAGGGGATCTGGTGTCCTCTTCTGGACACTCAGGGCACCAAGCATGCACATGATGCACAGACACACATGCCGGCAAAACACCCATACACATAAAGTTTAAATAATAATTAAACAGAGATCTCACATCCCTCACTCCACCAGCACTGGGCCCCTATACTTGGCCTAAGATTTGGTCTCATCTTCCTGATGGCCACTGTCACACTCTTTACTTGTCTTCCTGAAATCACCTAATAGGGTCATTTTTAACCATTCTGACTTGGGTTATTCTGCTACTCCTGGTCTCAGCCCCTCCTGCTTTCTCACCTTCCCCAAAAGGCCCATAATCTCAAATAACACAACTGGACCCTGATGGACGACCTCTGCCTTTGCTTGCCTTTAACTCCTCCCTGGAGTGCATTTCCTACTCAGCCACTATTTAAATGGACCCAATTAATAATATCCCTCCATACACATGTCCAGTAGAACTCTATCTCCGTGGGCTTAGCACACCTCTTCAACACTCTCACAGCCAAATGTAAACATAAATCTATTTCTTTGCATCTCCTCACTCACCAATTTAGTATAGTCTTGTCAAATGCTGGCCTATTAAACCAGGCTCATTTGAATTGAAGCCACAAGGGGTCCCATCCCACAGGCGTTCTTTTTGTTTTGTTTTGTTTTTGGAGACAGGGTTTCTCTGTGTAGCCCTGGCTGTCCTAGAACTCAGAGATCTGCCTGCCTCTGCCTCCTCCCTGCCTCTGCTGGGATTAAAGGCATGTGCCACCACTGCCCAGCCCATAGGCATTCTTTAATCACACAACTTTACCCTTCTGTTAGAGACATAAAAAGTGTACCTGTCAAGCCCCCAATTCCAAGACAATGTACAGGTCTCACAGGTGTTTCCCCTTTGGTCTGCCTGATAAAACTCTAGAAAAACTCACAACTCAGTCAAGCCTGACCAACTGCTTGTCCCAACATACCTCTGTGACCAAACCAAACCTCCTCTCAAAAGAGCCTTTCAAATTCTCCTCTCTCCAATCAGCAACACTAGATCCTAACAGACCCCGACAGATCTACCTGTACTGGGAAAATGGCTTCAGCCCCCAACACCTCAGCTTCAACTCGCCCTTAAACAGTCAGGCTCACCGGGCGGTGGTGGCGCACGTCTTTAATCCCAGCACTTGGGAGGCAGAGTCAGGAGGATCTCTGTGAGTTTGAGGCCAGCCTGGGCTATAGAGTGAGTTCCAGGAAAGGCGCAAAGCTACACAGAGAAACCCTGTCTCGGAAAAAAAAAAAAAAATTAAAAAAATTAAAATAAATAAATAAATAAATAAATAAATAAATAAATAAATAAATGAATGAATGAATGAATGAAAACAGTCAGGCTCCTTCTATTTCTTCCATCCCTCAGCCCCCTACTTTTCTGGAACATATAACCATTTACTTTCTATCAAACACCACCATGCTCTTAAACTCCCCAAAATAATTCTTCTATGTGGAACTAAAGTCTATCTTCAGGCTTAATGGACCTGTCCCTGCCTTCATTGCCCCTAACAGTTATTCAGCCTCCTTCTGTCTCCTGACCTAGGAGACTGTCCATCTGAAACCCCTCCTACCAGGACTGGGCATTACAGCAGAAGTAGATACCAGGAAACGTAGACTTAGATTCACTGCTTAAGCTTAAGCTACATCTCATCAGTTTTTGAGGACCAGGGTGCTTCAGTAATGCTCCGTAACTGTCATGTCTTTGACCTACATATGGTGGCCCAAAGGGGTACTGACCTGACTCTGGGAGAATACTGCAGCTACACCTATCAATCAGCATAGTACATGCTGTAGGTTAAAGGATACCATAGACATCAAATTTAAGAGTCTCCAAAGGGGGGCTGGAGAGATGGCTCAGGGGTTAAGAGTACTGGCTGCTGGTTGCTCTTCCAGATGGTCCTGAGTTCAATTCCCAGCAACTACATGGTGGCTCACAACCATCTATAATGAGATCTGGTGCCCTCTTCTGGCCCGCAGGCATACATGCGGACAGAACGCTGTATACATAATAAATAAATAAAACTTAAAAAAAAAAAGAAGAGTCTCCAAAGGATGACTCTTAACTGAGAGGCATGGGGGTTGGCCTGGCTCACTAGCCTAATCCTCACCTTTCTTTTTTGATCCTGGCTTACTTAACCTTCTGGTAAAATTACTATTTTACAGAATATAGGCCATCAAGCTCCAGACTGTAGTCTTCAGGGATATCAGCTATCACCGTTGACATCAACACCTGTCTCTCACCTCTGAAGACCTCTTAATTTCCCAATGATACCAGTCTGGACTTCTACCTCTTGAGATAGCCTTCCCCTTTCAAAAAAGAAGGGGGAGGGGGCTCCAGAGCCTTCTATGTGTTACCATCCTACAATCCTGCAGTGACTGAACCAGTAGCTCCAACCAGGGCCCTGTGATATCCCCACTTAGCTTTATGGAGCTCAGAAGAAGGGGGGGGGGTCTTCATTTTTTGTCAATGACTTGACCTTGCTCAGCTATCTTGGGAATGTAAAGAAAAGAGGCCAAAAATAAAAACAGAATTCCTACTCAACAATCTGGCCTGATCTTTATTTTTGTTTTGTTTTTTGAGATAGGGTTTCTCTGTGTAGCCCTGGCTGTCCTGGAACTCACTCTATAGACCAGGCTGGCCTCAAACTCAGAGATCTTCCTGCCTCAGACTCCCCAATGCTGGGATTAACGGTGTGCGATACCACACCAATCATTTTTAAAATATGTATGAGTGTTTTGCCAGCATGTAACTGCACCACATGCATGCAGCACCCATGAAGACCAGAAGGAAAGCATCTGATTCGCTGGAACTGGCGTTACAGACGGTTGTGAGCTAATCTGTGGGTGCTGGGAACTGACCCTGGGCCCTCTGCAAGGGCAGTACCCACTGAGTGCTCTTACCCACCGAGCCCTCTCACCAGCCCAGATCCACATCTTACACAGACATCTAAAACTAACCCTTAATGACTCATGGAACCTTACACATATGGCCAATTCAAGAAAAACAACTTACTTCATAAAATTTACTATTAAGCAAGATAATAAGAGGTCCATCTATTCCTTCCAATATGAACCTGAACAAAAGTCTATGATGGTAAAACCAAATGACATCCTCTTAACTGTTATCAAGAGTGCCTCCACCCCTTTTCAGGGATGTGACCTCCCTCTCTGGGAACTCACGCTTTCTTGCCCTGTATTTCAGCAAGTTCTCTGTCCATGTCTTGGTAAATTCTTTTATGGCTGAGTCATCATCCTTCCCAAAAGTGTTTTACATGGCATATACTATGTTTCTTTCCTATATGCACATACTTATAATAAAGTTTAATCTATAAGGCACCTTTTTCATATACATGTACTTATAATTATGATAAAAATTTAATTTATAAGCTAAGCATAGTAAGAAATTAATAATGATGAACTAAAACAATTATTCTGTAATAAAGTGTTTGTGGATGTGGTCTATTTCTGGAATTTTCCATTTCATATTTTCTGACAAGCGTTGCTAGCAGATAACTAAACCTACAGGAAGTGAAACCAGAAGTAAAGGGTATAATATCTTCTCTCCATTGTCCACTTGCTGAGTTTGGGATAACCTAGGAGACACACCTCTGGCCGTGTCTGTGAGGGCGGGCGTTTCCAAAAGGCTTAACTGGGAAGACTCACCCAGCACAGTGGCTAGAGACCTAGACTGAATAAAAGAGGTAAGGGGGGAGAAGGAAAGCCTGATGAGCAGCTGAATTCATCTCCGCTTCCTGACTGCAGACACAATCCAAGCGGCCACATCAGGCTCTGCCCAATGTCATGGACTGTACGTCAAACAGAGTAGGTAGGCCCTTTCCCCTTAAGCTGCTCCTTGTCAGGTATCTGGTCACAACAAGCATCCAACAGCAAAAGAGGAATCTATGCTGCTTCCCTGGGAGAGGGAAGATGTAGATGGTTTGCTGTAAGCCACAGGAAAACGTAATGGAATTCAGCTACTATCACAAAAGCTACTACTTGGAAAGGTCAAGGACTTTTCCAAAGGTCAAGCCACGGCTTAAGAAGTCTTAGTGATATTTTAGCTTTTGTGTATATATATATTAGCCAATTCCTGTAATGATTTTCTTACATGCTATGTATGCTTCCAAGAACTCATAACACTGTGTTTTATCTGAAATACCTATCAAGCATCCAAGGCCAAACGATCTCCTGAATTAAGAAAATTAAGCTCAGGCCCTCCTTTCTTATACAGCCTTAGTGGTATTTATACTAACATTATAGACTCCTAACACTTACCTAACCACCTCTAGGAATGTAGTTTGAGCACATAAATTCCCTTTTTCTGATATATTAATAACTGATCTTAGCTCTCAGTTGACCTCCTCCTTTACCACTCCCCTTTTGGGTTGTAAAAGAAAGCCTGAGGGTCAGTGCCTGAGGAAAACTCTTGTCTGTCTTTATGACCCTGTAAGAATTCAAGCCTGGTGACCTTGCTTTAGCAGAACACTGCTATTGCATGGGTATATAACTGCAAACCTCAGAGACTTAGGGAGGAGTTTGACTGGAGAACTAGATGGAGAACTAGAAGAATGAGATGGAAGATGATGAAGAGCCAGATGGGGAAGAATGAGATGAGAAAGACCAAGATGGGGCAGAACTGAGATGAGAGAATTAAGATAGAACTTAGAGGGGAGGCCAGATGAAAGTAGAGAGAAATCAGGCAGGAAAGGAGCTAGGCACGAGAACAGAACTGAAGCTGTGTAGATAGGATTTTATCCCAGAGGAATAAGTAGACGGACAAAGAGCTCAGTGTGCTTAGATTCTTTTCCCGAAAATAATTCTCGCCATTTGTAGCTTCTCTTCTGGGCCCCTGGGAAGATTATTAAGGCTGGGCCATAATAATTTTCAATAGTTCAATTTAAATTTTCATAAAGTGAAAAGAACGCTGGCTTAGGCACTTCTAAAGTCACGGTCTCTTTCAGTTACTGCGCATGTATTTGTTCACTTAGCAAGAAGCAAAAGGACAAGTGTCCTAGGTGGGTGGGACACATGGTGCCTCTGAGCAGGCTCTGGGAGCTTCTTCACTGCAGGAGCTGCATGAAGCCATGCAACCCTGTTAGTGTGGGTTCTAGTACCGCCACCTTCAGGATGAAGCACAAGCTGGCGGTTTAGGGAACTTGCCAAGGTCATATGGAAAATCAGAGGCCAGCGCTTTTGAAAAGCAGTCCCTCAGCTGGGGCTCAGGAGGGCACGGCCTTTGCTCTGAACGGTGGGGCTGCTTCCCCAGGAGTGACAGGTGACAGGGAGGACAGTGGCTCGATTTGCCTACCAAGACCTTTGCTCCAGAGCTAGGCTCTCAGTAACTCATTAACCTCAGCAGTGGCCAAGATAAATATCCCGTGGCCAATCCTGAAGAGCAAGCCAGGGGCTTCAAGGAAGGGGAGGGGAGGAGGGAGGGGGAGGGGAGGGGGGAGGGGAGGTCCGGTCCGGTCCCTGGGGCTTTGATGCCTTCCATCTCTTCCTGCCATTCTGCTTCCCCATGTGTTAAGAAAGCAAGACATGGCAGCCGACCCAGCTAGGTCTTTCCTTTTTCACTAATTTTTATTTCATTTTATGTATATGGATATTTTGCCTGAATGTATGTGTATGCACCACTTCCATGCTTGGCTCCCTGGAGGCCAGAAGATGGTGTCAGGTCCCCCGGAACTGGAGTTACAGACAGTTGTGAGCCACCATGTGGGTGCTGGGAATTGAACCCCAGATCTCTGGAAGAGTAGCCAGTGCTCTTAACTGCTAAGTCATCTCTCAACCCCAGGAAGATGTTTTAGATAGGTAAAAATCTAATAAGGGACTTGTTCAGACCCAGGAGGTGTCTCAATTTCAAGCCAACATCTTTAAGTGAATTTTTTTTTTAAGATGTATTTATTTAATGTGTGTGAGTGTTTACCTGAATGTACGTATGTACACCACATGGGTGCCAGAAGAGAACATTAGATCCCTGGAGTTACAGATGGTTGGGAGCCACTGTGTGGGTGCTGGGAACTGAACCCAGGTCCTCTGCAAGAGCAGCAAGTACTCTCTCTTAACCACTGAGCTCTCTCTCCGGCCCTCAAGTGGACATTTTTAAGAGTTCAAATTTCCCTTTTCCAGTGAAGTCCTGATGCTCTCCCACCCCTGACCTGCCCAGTCTTTCTCACTCTGTTCCCTTGTTTTGTTCCACAGCAGCGGTTCTCATCCTTCCCGATGCTGCGACCCTTAATACAGTTCCTCATGTGACCCCCAACCATAAGATTATTTTTGTTGCTACTTCATAACTGTCATTTTGCTATTATTATGAATCTTAATGTAAATATCTGATATGTAGGATATCTGATATGTAACCTCTGTGAAAGGGTCAATTGGCCCCAAAGGGGTCGTGACCCACAGATTGAGAACTGCTGCTCTACAGGACCATCTAAAGTGCTAGGCCTGAGCTACCTAGCATGCAAGACACCCTGGGTTCCATCTCCAGCACTGAAAAAAAAAAAAAAATTACACATACCCAAACCAAAAAAACCTGTTTTGTTCAATTATTACACTTTATTTATTGTTTGTCTTCGCACCAGATGCAGCCTCACAAGGGTGGATCTGGTGTGTTCTGCTGTGTTTCCAGTAACCGAAGCAAGGCTAACATACAGCATATGCTCAATCTATGTTTGGGAGGTAAATGAATGGGAATGGGGCATAGATGCAAAGAGATATAGATAAAAGCAGAGAGATGGACAATGGATGGACAAACGGACAGATAGACAGGCAGGCAGCGAGATTAAAGCCTGAAAGTTAGAGAGAGACCTTGACCTAGAATGCGAACTCCCGACTCAGGGGCCTTTCCATTCTAACCACCACAGCAGAATCAGTGCTCAAGAGACTGAAGAACTTGTCGGTGTCGCTGGGACAAACCCACGTTCCAACGCTAGCTTAGCTCCCCCAGTCTCATCTATAAAAAGGGGCTGGAGGACCAGAGAAAAGGCCCAGCACGACAGTACAGCTAACAACGCTGCTTCTAACTTCCTAATGGATCTCTCGTTCCCATTTCCCCCTTTCCTTTGCTTTCTTTTTCTTAAAGTTTCACGAGACAGGGTCTCTCTGTCACTGTCATCGCTTTGTAGACCAGGCTGGCCTTGAACTCACAGAGATCTGCCTGCCTCTGCCCCCAAGAGCTGGGATCAAAGGCATGGGCCGCCGCCACCACCGCCCGGTTTTCCCCCTTTTCTTAACCTGCCCCTTAACCTCTGTAAAGCATTTTGGCTCCTGTAGCGCTAGAACAAAACACAGGGCCTGGCATATGCCAAGCAAGAACTCCACCTCTGACCTACACCCTATTCTTTAAAGCATCATTTGTGGCCAGGAGCCCAGCCTGGTCTACAGAGCGAGTTCCAGGACAGCTGGAGCTATTACAGAGATACCTTGTCTCAGGAGAAAGAAAAAAAAAGCATCATTTGTGTGCATGTGCAGGTATATGTGCTAGAGATTGGTGTCAGGTAT
Source organism: Peromyscus attwateri (assembly GCA_902168425.1). Lineage (NCBI taxonomy): Eukaryota > Metazoa > Chordata > Mammalia > Rodentia > Cricetidae > Peromyscus > Peromyscus attwateri. The sequence goes on from CABHPP010134483.1 coordinate 21,013, forward strand.
CTTTTCTACTACTCTCCACCCTAAGTTTTTGCAAGTGTCTCTTACTATACCTGGAGCTCATTGATGTGGCAAGACAACCTGGTCAGCGAGCTGAGGGAGCCTTCTGTCCCTTCCTCCCAGCACTAAGGGTTACAGGGACATGTCGCACCTATGTTTGTTTGGAGACAGGGTTTCTCTGTGTAGCCCTGGCTGTCCTAGAACTCGCTCTGTAGACCATGCTGGCCTTGAACTCGGAGATCCCCCTGCCTATGCTTCCCTAGTGCTGGGATCAAAGGGGTGCATCAGCACCGCCTAGCACACCTGGCTTTTCACATGGCTGCTGGAGAGCTGAACTCAAGTTCTCATGTTTCCATGGCAAGCATTTTACCTAGCCATCTCCCCAACCATAAAGCAATTTTTTTTGTTGTTTTTGTTTTTTTGAGACAGGGTTTCTCTGTGTAGCTTTGGAGCCTGTCTTGGAACTCGCTCTGTAGACCAGGCTAGCCTCAAACTCACAGAGATCCACCTGTCTCTGCCTCCTGAGTGCTGGGATTAAAGGCATGCGCCACTGCCACCTGGCCCATAAAATCTTATTTTCATGTCATTCCTCTACTTGATGTCCACAAAGAGAAGTCCAAATATCTCCACTATTGGAGATTCTAGCTCCCTTTGAATTTGGTCATTTTGGAGCTCTGTCAGCGTGGCCTAATAACTTATTCAAAACTCTCAGGCTCCATCCCAGACTGCTGCACAGAAGCTCGGGGATGGGATTATGAGGCAGGCCTAGCAATTTAACTTTGTATGGGGGCGGGGCAGGGTCTCACTACTCACCCTAGGCTAGCCTGGAACTGCCTATACAACACAGGCTGGCTTCGAACTGGTGATCCTCCTGCCTGGAAGTGCTAGAGTTATATACATGCACCATGCATGGTTACAATCTGCATTTTAGAGTGTGAGTGTCCTGGTATATTCCCATCTGTGCACACAAGCAAAGGGCATCTGGTTCTTCCTCTAGTCCTTTGGGACAGGGTCTCTCTTTTTCCCCCCTTAGGCTGACAGCCAGCAAGTGTCACTGATCTTCCTGTCTCTGTCCACTACAGTAATATGGCTACAGGCACATGAGACCACACCCAGCTTGTCATGTGGAAGCTGTAATCCACACTCCGGTCTCACGGTTATACGGCCAGCACTGTTAACTATCACACCATCTCTCCAAGCCCAAGCTGAGTTTTTTAAAAGTCTACACAGGGCAGATTTAGTGAAGCATGCCTATAATATTTCAAGGTCATCCTCAGGCAAATAGTAAAATCTGAGCTATGAGACCCTATCTCAAAAAACAAAACAAAACAAACAAACAAACAAACAAAAAACCCCACCAAAACCTAAAGTTGCTGGCATAGTGGCAAACATCTTTAATCCCAACCTTTGTGAGTTCTAGGCCAGCCTGGTCTACATAGCAAGTTCCAGGACAGCCAGGGCTACATACCCTGTCCCCAAAACAAATCAAACAAACACTAATGGGACTAGAGAGATGGCTCAGTGGTTAAAAGCACTTACTGCTCTTACAGAAGATCTGAGTTCTGTTCCCAGCACCCATGCCTGGTGGCTTGCAACCACCTCCAGCTCCAGAGAACCCGATGCAACCCTCTGGCCTACCTGACTTATACTTACATGTATAAACCCACACTCAGATACACACATATACACAATAATAAATGATAAAAATAAGCTGGTTTGGTGGTATATACCTTTAATCCCAATACTCAGGAGGCAGAGGCTGGTAGATCCTTGTGAGGTCTACAGAGAGAGTTCCAGGCCAGCTATAGTTACAGAGTTAGACCCTATATTTAAAACACAAAACAAGGGCTGGAGAATGGCTCAGCAGTTAATAGCAATTGCTGCTATTACAGTGGACCTGAGTTTGGTTGCCAGCACCATCTGGCATCTCACAACAGCCTGCAACTCCAGTTTCAGGACAGCTGGCCTCTGCAGGCTCCTGCATGAACATGGTCCACATAAACTCAGGCCAACACACACGTAAATAAAGCAAACAGGGGCTGGAGAGATGGCTCAGCTGTTAAGAGCACTGGCTGTTCTTCCAGAGGACCCAGGTTCAGTTCCCAGCACCCACATGGCAGCTCACAACTGTCTGTAACTCCAGTTCCAGGGTTTCCAACACCCTCACACAGACATGCATTCAGACAAGACACCAATGCACATAAAAAATAAATAAATAAAGCAAACAACTTTTTAAATCTTAAAACAAAAACCCTAACCAAATAAATTACAAGGGCCTACAGAGCTAGGAATGGCAGCTGCTACCTGAGACTCCCCAGAACTCAGAGGGCTGAGACAGCGTGATTCCAAGGCTACAAATGGAGGTCAAGGCCAGCTCAAGCAACTTAGTAAGACTAGGTCTCAAAATCAATGTCAAAAGGGCGAGGGATATGGCATTGTGATAGAACACTTGCTCAGCATTCACAAGGCCCTAAGTTCAACCCCAGCCCCAAGAACAATGAAAGAGATCTGCCCCAGCTAGACCAGTCCAGCCCTTTCCCATGAGACACTCTCATAGTTTTACCTCCTTAGCTTCATACAGCCTTGTCTTTTCCCACAGCTTCCATTCCCCACGTGACCTCGCACAATGCTTCTGATACAATAGCTCAGAAATTACTTGACCTAGACGAGAACATTTCCATCTCCTTGGGAAAAGTTATTGTAGACGTCACAGTCATACTGCCAATGGAAGTCAAAAGTCCGAGTGCAGGGGCCCGAGAACCCCAGAACCTTCTAGACTGGAAAGTCCAGCTCTCTGGAGGTCCTGAAACATCTTCTCAATTTGAGCTGGCTGACTTTAGAAAGGAACCACAGTCCTGCTTATCATGAGAGAGGTGTTTTTGGCTATAAGAACTAAAGTTTGGGGCTGCAGATATAGCTTGGCTAGCCCGAGTGAGGTCCTGTGTTCAAGCCCCAGTGACACAAGGGGAAACACATAAACACACAAGCCAAACCACCCTTTATAACTCACCAAAGGCTTGTGGACAAGATTAGTGTAGGAGTAACAAGAATTTCTCTTTATTTCTTTCTTTCAAAAGAGTCTTGCTATATATCCCAGGCGAGCTTCTAACTCATGCTCCCCCTGCCTCAGTCTACCAGTGATAGGAATACAAGCATGCACCATTATCCCTAAATAGCACTGTTTATTGAGCAGCTACTATATACAAGTTAATCCTCCCAGTACATTTATTTTTAACTAATTTATTTTAATTAATTCTTTGAGGATTTTGTACAATGTGTTGTAATCATATTCACCTCTCCTCTTACAATAAAATTTCAAAACAATGAAGGGGCCAGCAGGACGGCTCATCAGGTAAAGTGCTGGCCATGCAGTCTCTTGACCCCAAATCTTTGGTATTACAGCCGGCCCCAAGAGTGACTCCAGAAAGACAGGGAGCAGGCTGAAGGTCAGCAAGAAGGGGTGGCTTCAGGTCTCAATATGGGGCCAGGGCAAAAAAAATATGCAAATCATTGAGGGTAAGTATCGTAGATAAGTGCTGAGTGTCTTCACAGTGCATGGCA
>CABHPP010134484.1:0-20594 GCA_902168425.1 Peromyscus attwateri
GGGAGGAGGTAGGACAGGGGAATCCGTGGCTGATAATGTAAAAATGACTAGAAAATCTCTTATATAGAATTAAAAAAATAAATAAATAAAAAGAAACTACATTTTAATAGCACTCAACCAAGGACCTTGCTATAGTCAGGTTCAGTGACTGAATAAATTAACAATTGCATTTATCATCTTTGGCCACAGATGAAAGAAATTAGAAAAGGAAAAGTCATTTATGGGGCATATATAAGTTAGTAGGGGAAAAAAAAGGGAAAGAAGGTGAAAGAAAGAAATATCCAGCCATCTGGATTGCAGAGGCTCAGAACGCCAAGGACATCAGTGGCAGGGACTGGTACACAGTACTACCACTGCAGGGTCACACTTATGAGGCTGTGTTGTTTACCCAGGGGCTGAGGCACACCTGCAGTTGGTCCAGGGAAGATGGTTGTTAGTTTCCATTGACTCCTGTGAAAACTTATCATGAGTGCAGTGGTTTAAAACAACACAGATGGTTATTTTCTGTCTTTCGTCATCAGCGTTCTGAAACTGGCATGCCCAGGCTAATGTTAGTGAGGCTGCATTGCTTCTGGAGTCAGAAGAAGGAGAAAGTCTGTTTCCTTGTAGGTGTTGATATCTCAAGGCTGTTGACATGCCTTGGCTCCTAGCTTCCTTCTGCCTTCAAAACCAGCATAACCCGGTTCCATCTTCCCTTGCTGTGTTTCTTCCTCTGTCCCATCCTCCGTCTTGACTCTCACTCTTCTGCTTATAAAGGCCACTGTGATTACACTGGGTTCAAACAGAGAGTTCAGCCTGGTCTCACAGTTAACTAATGACCAATTTATTCCCATCTACTTGGTATAGTTGCAGGTCCCGAAGAGTGAAACAGTGATATTTAGGGGGACCCTTGGTTTGCTTCAGGTAGATGATAACCCTTCATTAGGAGCCACCTGAAAATGCATACAGTGTTATATAGATACATTTAAGTTGATTTAAAAGAAGCAGGGAGAGAGACTGCATACAAAAAAAAAAGAGCACAGATTTCCATTACACATATTCACATTCATATTGTCTATTGTGTATTACCAAAGAGGGCATTTTAATGGAGTTTCTCCATGCAGTGAGGAAATATTTAAAATATTATTCAAGGAAAGTATTCTTCATGCTTCAATTTGGAATCTCTTCTAATACTTGGCCAACTGTGACAGGCGATTAAGTCTGACAACTTCCAGAGAAAAGGGTTTATTTTACATTACTCTCAAGTCACACTCCATCACTGGGAGAAGTCAGGGCTGGAACTTGAGGAAGGAACCTGGAGGCAGGAACTGAAGCAGAAGCCAAGGATGTGCACTACTTACTAGCTTGCTCCTCCTGGCTTGCTCAGATTACACCCCAGGGTCCCTTTCCCAGGGTTGGTGCTATCTGCAGTGGACTGGGTCTTCCCACATCAAAGATCAATCGAGGAAGTGCCTCACTGGCTTCCCTATAGGCCAGTCTTACGGAGACATTTTCTCAATTAAGATTCTTCTTTGCATATAACTCTAGCTTCTATCATGTTAAAAATAACAACCACCAAAAAACAAAAGCAAACAAACAAAAGCAGGATAGTGTTTGAGAGTGTGTGCTGTTCTTGCAGAGGACTTTGGTTTGATTTCCAGCACTCACATTGGGCAGCTCACAGCTGCCTGAAACTCTGGCTCCAGGGAGACCCCAAACCTATGGTGTCTGTGGCATTGGGACTCACACACACACACACACACACACACACACACACACACACACACGGTCAATTAAAAATAAAGCACATTTATAAAAAGATTTATTGATAAAAGTAAGTTGGCCTTTCTCTTACAAAAGTTTGCCTCACCAGCCCAGCCACAGGCAAATTAGACACCAATAAACCAAATAACTAGGTTACCATATAGCAATAAAATGACCTAAAAGACTTTTAGTCAGTTGCTTATTTTCATAGGATCACTTCGATTTGTGTTCCTGGGCAGAAAATGTAATGACTGAGATTGGCTGGCTCCCTCTGCCCCCGTTGCTGTCCTTCTGATCTCTCACCAGCAGTAGTAGAAAGGTAGTCACTGCTCTAGCTGATGCACATGTAGAGTTCAGCTCATGAACTATCTTTTTCTTGAAAACTGTGGTTTGATTCAAACCCCTGCATGAGCCAGAGTGAAGAACAGGACAGGAGGAAGTACCTTCCCCACACTTAGGCAGAAGCCACGGCTCACAGGGCTATTTTAGGCAAGTTGGAGACTTTTCAACTGGCCATTTCAGACTGACTATATCAATGCTTAAAGTCACTCGGAGTACGAGTGAAAGCGCCAAGGAGGACATGTGCTTGTGTGCTGTCTCCTGTCTTAGGATTTCCTGTGGAGATTGCAGGACATGTTTATGTTGTCTCTCATTTGCTTTTAAAAATACTCCTTTTGGGGGTCATCTAGCATCTTAGAGAAGCAAGTATTTGCTGGTGTGTGTGTGTGTGTGTGTGTGTGTGTGTGTGTGTGTGTTCGCGCGTTCCTGGCCTGATGTCAGATGCTTTCATTGTGCTACTTTTGTAAGAGTATAAGATTGGAAGCAGCCCCTGGACATTATAGTTTGTATCTAACAGCCAAAACTTATGGTTTTGTTCTTTGCTCCATTAAAGAGTCAGGGTATGACCTTGAAATTATTACTTAATTCTTTCATGCCTCATTACCCTCCCACTTAGATTATCTCGGCAAAAGTTCTTCCTCTCCCTGGGGCTGCTCAAGGACCACTCATGTGCTTCTCAACTCTTTGTTCTGTGCCAAGAAGAAATGTATAGAATGACTGTCATTATTTTAGGGGGCTCTAGAATTGACAAGGGAAAATTGGAATTTCACCTCATCAAACCAGTAAATACTTTTCAAATTTAAAACCGCATTTCTCCCTGCCCATGAGAGAGACTAAGTGTGTTAGAAGTCACTTATGTGTGCCAGAGATGATGGCATACACCCACGATCTCTGAAAATGGACAGCTAAAGCAGGAAGACTGCTAGTTAAGGTCAGCCTGGGACGATATAGCAAGGTCCTGTCTGAAAAGCAAAAATGAGCCAGTGAAGTCACGTGGCTCTGTGGGTAACTTGTTTTTGTGGCAGATTCTATCCATGTCAGTCCTTGTAGTTTTATTCTCTAGTTTTCTAATGATGGTAGAATATAGTTTTCCAAATTTTCCCATTACTTTCACTAATGTAGCCAACATTAATGTACAGCTGGCGGTTTTCTTGCTGACTGGTCTAATCTATACATTTTGCCCAGTGTAAATAGTCTGTGGAGATAATTGTCTGTAGATCCTATTGGTGAACTCTCATATAAGCAGAGCAGAATCCACTGTACTCAGAGGGGGCTGAGTATAATAGTGATGGTGCAAATTCACGTAGAAACCCAGGCAGCTTGGGTTTAGTGACGTATTTGTATATGATGGTGTAAATTTAAATATATAAAATATAATAGTGTGTTACTTATCTTCTCTAGGTATCCATGCAATTAAATAGTGACTTAATCATGAGTTGGATCATATCTTGAAAATAAAATTTGCAAATAAATTTGTAACTAATGTTCATCTTCCTATTTCATTCAATCTCTTCACCATGTCGCTGGGATTTTAATCTTGTGTTCAGAGTTCAGAGAGCTGCTCCACTTTTTAAAATAGCTAATTGAGAGACATCTTTTCTCAATTGTGCAAATTATATGTGTGGTACGTAGAAATTAGATAATGATTTGCCAATAAGATGGGGTGTAGATTGGTTATTCGAAATTGAAATTCAGTCACTTGTACAATTTAAATTTAGCATCGTTCTGAAAGTAATTACCACTCCATAAACTCAGCCTGTCTGTGTCGCCTCTTGTGGCTGTCATGCACAAACAGCCTCCCCAGGGAGCAGAAGCGGAGTCCCTGTCACACAAAAGGGCCCTTCAAAACTAGGCTTCACTTTCTCTGGAGGAATTACTGACATCATCAAATGCCAGTAGCCGCTTGTTTGTTAATTAAGTTAATAAATGACTAATTGATCCAATAAGTAAATGATTCTAACAAAATACTCTCATTATGAAAAGATCAACTGAAAAAAATCACATAACAGACAGACTGGGTTTAAACATAATAGTCACTTATTACTTATTCTGTCAATCACTCATTCTGAAAATATTGCTGAAACACTGTTGGTAACAAAACCTCTTCCAGCCAAGCTATAGAGACCATGGGCTAAGATGAGTCATTCCAGTTAGGGAATCATAAACTCCCTGCATGCTGCATTCCGTTTGGCTCACTAACCTTCTAACAACCAGGTTATTTACTGAAATAGGAGTCTGCTCTTCTGCATGCCACATGCACATTCCTGCCCTGCTCCTTCATGTTTGCAGCTTCTGCGTCTTTAAGGAGAGCGGGGGAATCTGGGACACTGGTGAGGCATGCTGATGGGAGAATCATTTCCATGTTTATAATGTGTCCCTTGCTATTTAACACCGGCTCCTCTGTAATTAATTTCACGGTGTTTTAATGGTTTATCTTAAAGGGGGTTCGCCAGAGCAGGCATTTAACAACAATAAAACTCTCTTCTTGATGCAGTTATGTTTCCTTGGTTTACAAATATTTAATTGAATAATTATGAATTAAAGTGAGGTAAGTGGATTTGGAAGCAGCATGGCTAGCTTCTGGTAATATGCTCTTCAAACATCTATGGGAGGGTTCCCGAGGCTTCCTTCAAGTCAAAAGCTGACCACAGGTGCCCAGAGCTCTGGACAGCAGGGTAACATGCTGGAGCTAATCAAGAGTGTCTTTTTAAACATATTTTTTGGATGTCGTAGTAGACACTGAAACACCTAAATACTAAGCTTGCTGGAGAGCTGCCTGCTGGTAGACTTTCTCTCTTTCTAACCCATATCCACATGCTATCTCATGTCAGTAATGGACAGGTTTTCTCCAGCAGTTTCTCCACAGTAGGAATTTATCTTTTCATCCAGCGACCGTGGCTCATTCTGGACCTGGATTGTTTCTGAGTAATGAGCTGTCTCCTTCCATGTTGTTTAGTGTTAAGGGGCATCTCGTGGAGTTACAGCACAGTCCAGAGACTGGGGACAACAGGGTTTGAACAGCAGCTCTTCCCTCTGGTTTCCTACAGGTGGCACTTCTCTGGTTCTCCTTTGTCCTCTAAAAAAGGTGGGGGTGATAATAGAACAGCCTCAGCTTGTTTGTTAAGGAGTCAGTGTTCTTGAAGAGCTGAGTCCGCTGCACAGTAGGTATTCAGTGAGTCCTGCTATTATATGGTTTTGAGAAAAGCTTTGGTTTAATTTTAACTTAAAACTCGAGTGTTGAAGCAGGAGAGAAGGCTCAGTGGTTAAGGGCATCTGCTGCTCTCCCAAAGGACCAGGGTTTGGTTCCCAGCATTTACAGCCATGTGTAACTCCAGTTTCTGGGGATCGGATTCCCTTTTCCACCAGGCATGCCATGATGTGCAAACATAGTTGCGGACAAAACATTCTTACATGTAAACTTAAAAAAAAAATAAAAACTTTGAGCACACAATCATTTCTTTTACATTGTTCGTACAGCCATCTGTGTGCATATAATATTCTTTAGGGTAACTGCTAGGGCTGGTGTGCCACAAATGCAAAAATCAATTGCTCTTTCTTCTAAAGAAACATGGAAATGGATTGATATGGAACCTCTCTGGAAATAAAGAGAAAGGCTATGTTGTTGGATGTTTGTACATTTTTTTCTAGCTAAAAATCTATATACCTACAGTGTTTATTTTTATTTTTAGGTTTGCATATATCATAGGCATCTCAGACTGGCCTTGAACTTGCTATGTAGCTGAATATGGAATTGAACTCCTTATCCTCCTGCCTCCCACTCCCCAGCACTGGAATTACAGGTGTGTACCAGCTCACCTAGTTTATACAGCACTGAAGACTGAACTCAGGGATTCATGCAAGCATTCTAAGGGTGTTTATATAATGGGGAATTTTAAATTTGTAGATAAGTGGAGAGTTAAAATGTGAAAATTAATTTTGACAAACCATTTCCTTCAGATCCTTGGACAGTTGTATAAAAAACAAACTTTAACCTTGAGAATTTGCTTGTGTATCTCTCTTGATAGCATACGCAGGTTAAAGAGTCTTTCACACTGGAAAGGATACAAAGCTGTTCCTTCGCTCTTTCAGAAATAATATTGCTATTGATTAAAACTTTGTTTACCAGTCTTCTTTAGAGATATGAAAAGTTTATCTATAAGATAGAGACAGAAACTAGAAACTAGTTAATCTAACTAACTCTTGGGCCTCTCACTACAAGAAAGACATCATTCTAAAGTTTTTGTTCCATAGAGAAAGTGGTTCCCCACCAAAAAGCAATTGTTTGGGATAAACAGTAGTGCCACAATTTTTCCTAAGTGTTACACTTCTTTGTTTTAAGTTTGCATAAACATTTTAGAACACTTGTAATTGAATAATTTTATTGCAACTACATGTCATAATATTTGACATTTTATTCAGTATTATAATCCTGTGAAGCACACATAGGGAGGGGAAAGTAATGGAAAATTGGAAACCTGTTGGCAGAGGGGGAGTTTCCCCGAAGGCTGAGTCATTATACAGTACTTGAAAAAGACAGATTTTAAAGGTACAAATGAACTTTAAAATGCTAATTATTATTATTGTGTTTTGAATAAATAATCTTGAATAAACTTTTTCACTCCTCAATGATTTAGAATGTGACATGATTACATAAAACAATTGGCATATGTCGAAAACCTGTTTTTCTAATCACTTTGCTGACATTTGCCTTTGGCGTCTTCAATGGACTTCACAAACACTGGGGAGATTTTCTTGCTCCCAGGTTACCAGACACTGAGGGGAGGCGGATGAGGAAAGCTAAAGCATTGGCTTTAGGATTCAAAGTTTCAGGTAAACAGAGGGATACACTTGAGGGATTTATTGGGCAGAACAGTGACTATAACTATAATGCATGTTATATTCCCAATGTATGCATCTCAAAAATAAGCAGACTGAGAAATTTACTAATTTTTTTCAAATCATTCCACAGTGCTAACATAGGTGATCATATACTTGTCTAGCCTATAAAACATGTACCATATTGTTTGTCAGTTAGAATTTTATTTAAAAGGTAGCTGATATCTTAGTGGTTGAGATTTTAGCATCCTCTTTCATGTTCTCAAAAGCAGTTAACATCTTAAGGGTGCATCTACACACACACACACACACACACACACACACACACACACACACACAGTGACCTCCTGGCCCATGCCTATAATTCCAGCTACATAGGACACTGGGCTTGATAGATTTCAAGTATGAAACCTGCCTCGGGTGTACAGAGTCAAGACCAGATAATTTAATGAAGCTCCAATGGAAAAAAAAAATCTGGTATTGTAATTCCATTGAAGAGTTCTTGCCTGATACTGCAACACCTTGGCTTTGGTCCTAGGTATGGCAAGAAAACAAAAAACAAAAACAAAAACCCAAAACCACTTGAAACTGAAAAGAAATGAGTATGGTTTTAAAGTAGGATGTGTAATGTAAAAGAATTATGGCCGGGCGTTGGTGGCGCAAGCCTTTAATCCCAGCACTTGGGAGGCAGAGGCAGGCGGATCTCTGTGAGTTCGAGGCCAGCCTGGGCTACCAAGTGAGCTCCAGGAAAGGCGCAAAGCTACACAGAGAAACCCTGTCTCAAAAAACCAAAAAAAAAAAAAAAAAAAAAAAAGAATTATGGCATTTGTGACCCAAAGATAGCTCTGTCTGCTAAATGCTTGCCTTGCGGCTGCAAGTACCTGCATTCAGTTCCCAACCCTAAACCCTGGTTTTTTTTAAAAAAAGTGACAGACATACTGAGGCAGACTTTATATCATTTTGCTAGGGAGACAGAGACAGGAAGATCACTGGGGCATTCCAAAATAGTGGAATTGCTAAGGATCAAAGAAGGACTATTGCTGTGGGATGGTCTGTATGTCAAATGTGTTGTTCTGATTGGTCAATAAATAAAACACTGATTGGCCAGTAGCCAGGCAGGAAGTATAGGCGGGACTAACAGAGAGGAGACTAGAGAGAGACACTGTCAGCCGCCGCCATGACAAGCAGCATGTGAAGATGCCGGTAAGCCACAAGCCACATGGCAAGGTATAGATGTATAGAAATTTAAGATATAAGAACAGTTAGCAAGAAGCCTGAGCCATTAGGCCAAACAGTTTAAATAATATAAGCGTCTGTGTGTTTACTTTATAAGTGGGCTGTCGGACTGCTGGGGCTTGGCGGAACCTGGAGAGAAAACTCTCCAGCTACAGACTATCTCAAGAGGTGGATGGCCTCCCTTAGGATGAATTTTGAGACTGTCCTTTTGACCCCCATCTATATACACACATGTATATGCACACCTGCACAGACATGATCATATATACACACACATAGTGAAGAAAGTTGAATTATCACACTGAAGCATCAATAATGAAGCAGAATAACCAAAAATTTAATGCAAAAATACTAGACTGCTGTTGACCACACACTGAGAAGATATACATTTCATTTTTCTTGAGTCTTATTTTTTGCATTGATGAAATAGAGTCATTAGTGTTTTGTACTTTGGTGTGAGGGTCAGAATAGACAGGCACAGGCTGTGCATCACAGGGTAAACAACATCCTTTTCATAGACATGGTAAGTGCTTAATTTCCTGTACCCCAGAAATAGCTTCATGTTGTTAACTCAGGTTTGTAATGTAAACCTGAAAATCTTCCCTAATAATTTGCTTTCCTTTTATGGATGTTTTTCATGAATTAGGGTGTAACAATGTTGATGCATAGAGCTAGCATTACCTTGGAAAGTTGAGTGGTGGGAAGAACATTAGTGTTGGCGAGCTGCAAGCTCACCAGCAAGATGCTTAGTAAATGGCCTTTGAATTTGCCTTTGGTTATTGCCCTGAGTAGAGGGTTTGTGTATACATTAAAGGAGTGTTGCTTTAATTGTCTGTTCGAATGGGGTGAGTACCTATGTGGCCTGAATTTTATCTCATAAAGATTTTGGAAAATGCATTCTTGTTTTATTTAGAAACATGTCTTCACCTCTACAAATGCATCATTTACATCATAATTTAAGTCCAGTGTAATATACTGCGTGTGATTATAGTTAATTTATCAGTAACTATTGATTATATCTTAACATATAGGATGGCTTAAATGCTATCTAACAGATTTTTTTAGAGTCAACTTAATAATAATTTATAATGCCTAGTCAAGAACTTCATAATTTTCAAAGTATAATAATGAGAACAGTTTTGAAACAGACATAAGCCTTGAACAGAGATCATTGCTTGCTCTGCCAATTACAGTGGGGCATGGAAGTTTATTTCCCAGTGGTATGGTAATTAAACCTGATCACTTTCAACTCCTTAGTCTGCCACGAATTGCAGCCACTGGTTTCCAAGCCTAAAGCAAAAGAGAACAAAGGAAAATGAAGAATAAAATTGGTCTTTAAAAGGAATTCATATTCCCATGTCTTTTTTTACTGAGGAATCTTTGTAAGGAGGCTTCCTTGGGACCTCTGGATGGTGTGTCAGTCAGACCCGGCTGGGAATGGTGGCATAACAGAGTCTCAAAACCCCACTGGCTTTCTCTAGGCAATGTCTGTTTGCTATCCCAGGTGATGTTTCTAGTGGAGTTGAATAAAGCCTTGGTTTCTCATAGTCACTCTTTAAATGTTGTGCCTCTGCCACCCATATACAATGCTCAGGAGTTCCCAGAGCAAGGGAAAACACAGAATGAAGATTCATGCTCTGGTTTTGAATTATATGTACTCTACCAGGTCTGTTAGAGAAGGCATGAAATTCCATGTTTCATAACATGGAAAAGAAGCCATGCTTTTGGGTTCATATGAGTTTACTATCATGTAACGAGCAAAGGCAAAAGAATACATATGCAGTAGAATCATCAAATAAGGCACTTACAGCATCCAGCATATGTGACTGTGGAGTCCCTTCTGAAGCATTCCTTCTTGGGTTCTTGACTGAGAGATTTTCCAGATGGGGCAGAGCAGAGGATGATCTCCCCAGAGAGGAGCTTCCTGCTTCTTGTTTCCAAGATGGACATTTTTATACCATGGGATAAATAACAGTGATCACAGTTGGAAAAAGCTCACCTTCTAGCTGGTCCCATGGATTCAGTACTTGATAGCCACAGCTGTTTGCTTTTCTTCGTTTCCCCTGTTACAGAGATAGGGGGACAATATAATCCAAGAAAGCGGAGCTTCCAGGCTCCCAAGTCAGCTTCAAAAGTGCATATTCCACGGGACAATTTGCCAGTGTAATTTGTACCATAGTATAATTTGTAATTTATATCTAGCTTCTCAAGAGGCTGAGTTCAAGTTCAGCCTTTGGCTACTGTGAGTTCAAGGCCAGTTTGAGTAACTTAGCTAGACTGTCTCAAAGGGAAAAACTGCAAAAGGAGTAGGGATGTAGCTCAGTAATCGCCCTGGATTCTATCCTTCAGAGGACAAAAATAATAGATAAATTAATTAATTAACAAATGTGCACATAGTCACTGATAATTTATTGACCAAAGCAAGTCCTAATATCGAGACTTTTTTAATGAACTATTTTCCTAGTTAGAACTATACAAAGAGAACCAGAGAGCAGATACAATTTCACACCATCTTGTGTTGGGGAAGAATGTAGTTCTTTCAGACCAAGACCTGCAAGGGACCAGTAGAAAAAATGGAAAGGATCTTATGTGTCTAGTGACTGGTTTCCGCTTGAACATATAACAAGAAATGAAGAGAACTTCCAAGAAAATCTCACAAAAATACTTTTAGAAAATGCGTCCCTGGAAGCTTAGTGGCAGCCTTAGCTGGGAAATTGAGGGTTATGATGGGCATTCACCAAGGGGGAGTAGCTCAAACTGTGGTGCATAAGGATCTGTTTTTTTTTTTAATTGAGGTGCAGCATATGAATGAGATTAGATCATCTGAGGATATTAAAACATTTTGTCCCCATCACTATTCACATAAAAGAGACCACTGTTTTATGCATATTTTATGAAAATTATGGAATAGATTCATGCAAGTTAACAGGATGTCCAAAAATAACATTATAAATTTAGCAATAATATGAAATGCTTACTTTGTAAATGTGTGCGCTGTTCACTCAAATCTCTAAGCAGACACAAATAAAATGTCTTGTGAAGTCATCTTCATAACTAATTATTAGTCCATTGTTCTCGCTGTTTTCTCAGTACTCTTGGTTTTATTTAAAGATGGTTGCCTATTGGAAATGATGAGTTTGTGATGCCAACATGGGTGTGGGAAATGCCAGCGGTCCTCAGCCCTTGATGAAGAGCTAAAAGCAGTTAACTACTGCTGAGAGAGGACGTAGTCTTCCCCAGGGATATGACCCTCAATTGGTTATCCAATACCAAGTGGTCAGCCCTAAAATCACATACATATAAGCAACACTAAATGGACTCAGTGGATTATAGTGTGTGTGTGTGTGTGTGTGTGTGTGTGTGTGTGTGTTATAGCAATAATAATTAAAGAAGAAGAGGCCATGTACTTGAACTTGAGGACAGTATAGAGGAGGTTGGAGAAAGGAGAGGGAAATGGGAAATGAAGAAATTTTAATTAAAAAATAAAATACATTTAAGAATAAAATAAACAAAGCAAGAATTAACTTATGACAAATCATAAACTCTAAGCAGTTGTCTGGAGTCGATCTTGAGGATGAAGGACGAGTGTCTGCTTAGCTTGTTTGTGGTTCATTCTACATGGGTCTCTCTAAAAGGCTGTCACAATAATGTTAGCATTGGCATTGAACTCTCAAGCGCATGAAGATTGACAGTCATCTCACTATTGTTCATTTGTTGGTACAGAACACATTCCCCATGAATCTAACAAACTAATACTTATCTTTACTTCTGTGACCCAGGAATTTGGTAGCAGCTTAGAGACATGTTTGTGGATTTATATTTCTAATACTGTGTTTGTGGGGACGTCATCCAGGAGTCTGACATCCTAAGAGCACTAGGGAGACTTTCCACTATAGGCCTCTTATAACATTATGGCCTGTGGGTATCTTTTCCTTGGCCCTTGTTGGAGGAGACTGTGCTTTCTACTTACATGCACTTCTTTAAGGGGACATTTGAGCTTTCTCTCAATGGGAACAGCTTGTTCTATGAGCAAACAACATGGACAGAAATCACAATAATTTTTATAATTCATTGTCACAATCTGACATCACCCCTTTCACCACTTTTTTTTTTGAAAGAGTCATCAAATCTTGCCTCTTCTCAGGGGAGGTGAATTACATTTTGGAGCCGGAAGACAACAATATCAAAGGATTTGTCAACATATTTTAAAATCATCACATTCTTCCAAATGAGCGTAAGAGAATATTTTGGACACATTATCACATAAAGTGAATATAGAAGTGAAAGTGGATTTTCAGACACACATAAAGTTTCCTCATTTTGCAACTTTTTGAGAACAATAAAACAATAAAACATGGATGACACCACACCCACAAACAGAGGGGAACACTTACTGAATTTAGTGGATTTAATTAATTAATTAATTATAAAAGGGCATGAAGTTGGGAGGGAGATGTGATGGGGAGAGCCCGAGAGGACTTTGGAGGGGAGCAAAGAGTACAAACTATTATGGTACATTATATAGGTATATGGAAATTTTCATGGAATGCAAAGTCTTCATATAGTTTATGGTTTAGAGGCAACACTTTTACCAAAACTCACTTTATTTTTTCTTGCAGTTGTGTGCTGTAGTGAGTGAGATATGTAACTTAAGATTTAGACATTTCCTGTCTGTGAGTAAAAAAGGAGTGCAAATTTATTTTCCAGCCATTGTTTTCAGTCAGCTTTTCTTTTGTCCTCTCTGAAAAGCTAAGGGAATGTTTTTTGAAAAAGCATCCCAAGCCAATCATAGCCACTAAAGTTGTGTAGCATTAATAGGAATGCTGTGCTCTCTCTCCATTGGAATGAGATAAGTATGTTCTCTGACAATGAGTATTTACTCACAGTGTGAATTCTGACCCGGGAAGCTCACTGATAGCCATGTGGGACAAGTGGCTTCCTGCATGCCAAGAAATCGTGAAGAATCACATGTATATTCGTGATCAACGTGAAGGGAAAATTGCTATAATTTCAGTGGGAACTTTCAAATATGACATAATAAGAGCATGTTGTTGACCAGTGTGGGGCCTACATTGGGGACTTTCTAGTTAATGGATAGTGACAGTCAGAATTGAGAATTCACAGCAGTTAATTTTTTGAGGGCTGGCTGCTGCACATCATAGAACATACTTTTTAAACTGAGATTTCATCATGCAAATCTATAATTGAGTATGGGAATAGAGTAGAAATCTATGTACTTATTTGAAATATGGTAAAAGAGAGTGCTTTGGAAGGCATGCCCTTTTCCTTCTCAGACTCTAGTATTAGATGTGGCTTTAGGCTGCAGGAGCTGAGCAGGGAAATCCTCAGCACTCTGAGGCAGTGGTAGTCTATCTGGACATACATTGTGTGAAGTGCACCGTGTGGTGAGCTTTTTACATTTTCTTTCAATTTTCAGCTATAATCATACTCAACTAGCCTGAGAGAACCTCCCATTATATAGAGAGTCAAAATCTTAATGTTGTCTTACTAATTTTCTATTGTACATTGATTAGTTTTTATTCTAGAATCCCATACTTTATTTCTTTGTCATGATGAGAAGTGTCTCTGTAGCTTAGGAAACTCATTGGTCAGCTTGGGACCTTGCATTTTGTGTCCTTTGGGGGAATGAGTGTGCTTATTGGTTCCAAAGGGAGACAGCTCTAATTTTTACCTAAAATGTTGCTTTATTATCATCATCACTTTCACTTAGACATTCCTGTCTTAATTGGGGGCAAAAGCAGGTCTGTGATTGGCAAAAATACAGTACAGTGTTTGAGTATTTTAATATTATGTGTATTGTCCAAACTCATTAGTTTGTCAAGTTCACAAACATGGAAAATTTGTAGGACATTTATACGACAATCAGTGTTTGGGGTATAAAATTCCTTGACATTTTAAAATAAGGCTGATGATGAATTTTAACTCTATTCCTATTTTGACATATTCAATAAGCACTAATCATGTCAGGACTTTATAGGGCACGATTCTAGGCACTGAGGTCATAAATATGAATGAGACATAGTTCTGAGCTCAAAGAATCCATGACCTAATTAGGAGACATAAAATGTAAATTTATACTGTTTCCATAAATCTAAGTGCATCATTGATTTAGTAGCACTTTTAGCTGCAAGTGACACAAAAATCCATCCAAATAGCTTAAAGGAGAAGGGGACCATAACCGTTTCAAGTACTGTCCCAATTTAAAAAACATTAAATGATCTTTTTTATAAAAAAAAAAAAGAAGAAGCTAGATCATTAGATCTCACAGTGATAAATGCAGTGCTGGAGGAGAGCTCACACATCAAGGTAACACTGAGGAGGAAGTGAGTCATGTTGTCTGGAGTTGTCCAGAAAGGCTACAGAAAGAAAAAAATACATAGGAGAATGAGCAAGGAGAAGTAATCATCTTAGTGATGATTAATACATGCAGGATAATTCTATGTAGGGAAGATTCAATGTAATAAGGTATGCTGTGGTGATGAGTGTGTGGGTGAAAGTACCCGACGACCTGCGTTTCTTCCGTGGGACTTATATGGTGGAAGGAGAGGACCATCTTCAGGAAGTTTTCCTCTGAACACATACATTCTAGGGCATGCATATGCCAATATTTACACAAATGGCACACACACACACACACACACACAAAGTAAAATAAATAATACAAAATGATGTGTATGGAACTACACAAAGCTTGCATCTATACCAAAAAGGTGTGTGTAGGACTGTTAGGTTAATTAAAACAAGACAAAAGTTGAGAAAGAAGCATAATTCAGGCCAGGACCACTGCCTCCCATAGCCAGACTTCACACTTTATACCAGTGGTTTCTTGCCTACTCTACTTCAATCAGTTTAGAAGGGAGTACTGTTTTAAATGACATTTATTTATAGGCGGGGGGCAAGGCATGTGCACCACAATGCTCATGTAGATGTTGGAGGGCAGCCTGCAGGAGTTTGTTCTCCCTTCCAGTATGTGGGTCCCAGGATTGAACAGGCTTTGAGGATTAGCATCAACCATATTTACCTGCTGAGCCATCTCACTGGCATTAATCTAAGCATTTTTTTAATGAAATTGAAGGAAACAGAATAGTATTTATGTGTTATTGGGTGATAATTTAAAATACACTTCTGTCTCAAATAAAATGGGAGGCTGTGTTTCAAGTGTTGGTGTTCAATGAAACAAAGAGAGTAGAATGTGATGACCAGATGATTGGCAGAGAAAATTGACTCTCATTGTAAAGGTTGTTATTGGAGGAGGCAGTGCTGCAGGGAGATGGGTGACTCAGGGCGATTTTTGGTACTGCTCTGTTCAGAGATAAGAAACTGTCCTGAGCTTGGTGTCTGTAGGATTCCCAGGGAGGAGATAACAGGAAATGACCTGTGTGGATGTCAGGGTTCTGTGCACAAAAAACTTCCAGGTCATTATTTGCATATCCAGGCTCAGATGAGTTTGGCTTTCCCAGAGTGAAGTATAGGCAAAATTTGGTGACATGAAACAGGAGGTTATATTGCTTACAACAGCTCATGTGAAGGTTCTGGATTTAAGTCTCCGTGGGCTATGTACTGGGACCCCACACTGTAGAGTGTCTGACTCATGTCACTAGGTGATGACATAGACAGATTGTTACCAATGGATAGTTTTCTAACACTATAAATCCACAATCATCAACAAACTCAAGGTTGTCACTATACTTTAAAAATTCCTCTGATTCCAGTTTCCTTTCCTCTTAGTATTTTGAGAGTTATCCTGATGTGTCTCAAATCCCAGCCCAGGGACTCATTTTCTCTGATCCTCTCATCTCACTTAATGTATCTATTCTTGTCCTTTCTTCTTTGTCATACTCGACTTTTCTACTTCTAGTCATTCAACGCTCTACCTTCTTTTGCCTTTATTCCAGACACGTAGATTCTTAGGATCATGATTGCACCAGAGGAAGTTGTCAGCTCTCATAGTGAACTTTCCCTGTTGGTTGGCTCTACTCTAACTTTGGGGTTAGTCTTGGCATCTCAGGATGGACGCTCAACTGGAACAGGTTTCGGGGTGAGCCTGGCTCACCTTCAACTGCTCATTGTCACCTTTCGCAACATATTGTTGGATACATGGTTGACAAATGCCCTCGGACAACATGGAAATAACTGATCTCCCACTTAAAAGGAAGAGGACTGTGCAACACTCAGGAAAGAGAAGGAGGAGTCTTCCTCTCTCACAACCCTCACTGCTCTAGAATGTGGCTGTGCATATTTGCCTTTTCCTGCTGTAGCCTCCACAGGTGCTTCCCGTTGACCTGCAGATGGAATGTGTGTCCCTAAGAATAATAATACAACAGACCTTAGGTTTTTGGTGATACTCACTTTGGTTCCATTTTCCTTGATGATCAATAAACAGTCCAGGCAATGATAAAGAATGTGTCCATTGGCTCTTCAGGCTATGATTAGCTTCCCATCATTCTAATGTCTCTGACACACAGGTAGAATATTTATCCATTGTTTGTCATATGAATGAACTCAGCTGCTGTGGGATAACATTCTATATGCTGTGAATGAGTGTTGCTCTGATTGATTGATAAATAAAATGCTGATTGGCCAGTATCCAGGCAGGAAGTATAGGCAGGACAAGCAGAGAGGAGAATTCTGGGAAGAGGAGTGCTGAGTCAGGAGTCACCAACCAGACACAGGAAACAAGATGTGAAGGCAGAACTGAGAAAAGGAACCAAGCCACATGACTAAATATAGATAAGAATTATGGATTAATTTAAGTGTAGGAGCTAATCAGTAATAAGCCTGAGCTAATGGATGAGCAGTTATAATTAATATAAGCCTCTGTGGATTTACTTGGGGGACGTGAGTGGGAGAGATTCGTCCTGACTGCTGGCCAGCCAGGACATGGGAAAACTTCCGACTACACTCAACAGTCAATCCAACAGTTCCCCTTGCTGCTGTCACAAGTCCCACAGCAGCAACAAGTTGTAGCTGTGTCGCTGACTTTATATGCTATGTCTCACTTCAAGTTCTTGTGTGGAAGTGTCCATTTCTCCACTTCCTAGCTTTGCCTTCTATGGATCTTGCTATTCTGTATTCTGAATATAGTTCAATGCTGATATTTTCCATCCTCTAATGCTATGTTGCATACATTTTTTTTCAGATTCCTTTTCAAAGTTGCTATTTTCATGTATCAAATTCCAGAAGCCTGCTTGACTGATGGTTGTACCTTAGTATCCAAATGCTCAAGATTCATGACTGTTGGGAATCCACTGAGGCAAAAGACTTCAACTAGCCTTAGGGTTTCTGAAAATCTTTCCTAAGTCAAAATAAATCACTCAAGAACTGTACAGAGAAGTGCTTCCAACAAAAATCCCACTTTGCTTATGTTATATGCTCTAGTAAGCAGCCATTATTGATTTTACTCTAATAGTTCATACATTAACTCAACAGATATTAACTGGCTGCTGTATAACAGCTACTGAGCTAGGTGTGGTATATTGAACACAGATCAAGACAGATCACACTTTTATCCTAATTATTCATCTTTGACAGTGATTACCTATTATTCTGCTTATATTATAATGAGCAGTGATTTTAAATTTCTCTTTTAAAGGACATAAGAAAGGATAGATGTATTTTATGCATGCAGAACACTTTTAACAGAGGATGATGTTCTGCCTCCCCCCTGGTAATGGTGTATTACTTACAAATTTAAGATTCAGCTTGAGTGTTCACAGTGACCACACAAAGGAGAAATTCAATGTTAGTGTTTTGGTACTAATCTGTACTAGCCATGGATTCTATACAGCTTACTTTTCATAAAAATGTTGATGCTTATTCTTAAAGTCTTTGAACTGTTACAATTTGAGGTAAAACAATATAAAATCAAACATTGAAACATATTAAACTTTAGACATTAAGCTACTTGTATCCATATATATTTAAATGGCAATACTTGTAGTACTTCATTAATTAGTATTGATTTGATATGAGTGATACATTATGAAAGTGACACTAAGTGATGGAAGTTTAACAAAGAGTTAGCCTATTGACAGTGTGTTTGTGTTTTAGAGCATACAGTCTGGAGGGCATTGTCATCAGGAGGCTGTTCTATACTGTGGCAGCCCAGGGTATTCTAGTTTGGTGTGAGGAGTCCAGGGGAGTAATATAAGCTTTTATAGAGTTGAAGTCATGGGTTGAAGGTAGAGATGAGAATGTCAGAAGGTATATAGACATCCTTACTATCAATAAAGTAGAAGGTAAAATACACTTTTTGTGAAAAGTAAAATATGGGAAACATGCAGACTTGATACACAGTGTTTAGTACCATCTGTTTTTCATTCTGATTCAAAAGAAAATATGGTTTCTGGCTGAGACCAGTTGCACAGGTCTTAGCAGCAAACAAAGACGATGGAGGGTTCATGTGGGTTTGAAGGTTTCATGCAGGGAATGCCATTTTATACTGTGTGTTGGATCTCAAGTGTTTCTAAAGGTTCAACTGGGAAAGTTTTGCTCTCCAGGGTGGCCCTCGTGTGGAACTTTTAGGAAGTGGTGCCTAATGGGAAGTCAGTGTGTTATTGATGAAGAATATAGAATGTGTCCTCTTCTTCTTCTTCTTGTTCCCAAGCTTGTGAGGTGAGCTGTAGTCAGACTTTCCTTTGTGGGACCACCAGCCTGCAAATAACAACATGGAGACTTATTAATTATGAAAGCTTGACCTTAGGTTAGGCCTTTTCCCAACTAGCTCTTGTAACTCAAATTAACCTGTTTCTATTAATCTACATTCTGTCATGAGGGTCAGTTATCTCTGCTCTGTACTTTATGTCCAACTTCTTCATAGTCTTGCTGGCATCTCTCATGCACCTACATTCATCTCCAGTTCCTCTCTCTCCCCTAGAAATCCCATCTGTTCTCTCCTGCCTAGCTATTGGCCATTCATCTCTTTATTAAACCAATCAGAAGATGCCTTAGGCAGAGGCACATCTTTACAGTGTACAGAAATATTTTTCCACAACAGTGAGCACTTACCTCTGCCATGCTTTGACCACATGGCTCTTGAACCAGGGACCTAAAATCAATAGTTCACTTAGTTTTGGGCTCAAACTTCAAGAATTATAAGCTAAATAATTTTTTATGTAAGTTAATTATCTCAGGTATTTTTCTGTACACATGGAGGGCTGACTAACATTAAAATGGGCAGAAGGATTTTCAATTGAAGGTTTGTAGACAAGGTGTTCCCTGCCAGAGTCTGTTCTACCCAGTCTGGACATCCTGGCAGAGCTAGTTGCTAAGAATAGAGCTCCAAACTCACCTAGACTTGCCTCCCTTCCTTCCTGAAAATTCTTCCTTCAGATTATGTCCAAATTTGTAACAGCTTCTCACAAACTCTTCTGTTTAGGATGCAGATTAGAATTGCATCCAAGCAAGACTCAACTATGGGGTGTTTATCAGACCCATCCATACAACGTTGTGTGCGTCATTAATAATACCTTTTATTCTCCAATATTAAGTTTTAATTTGCTACAGGGCAAAGCTACAGGCTATTGAGCACTTGAAAACAACTAGTGCAACATTCATTCGCATATTTTTACCTCTAGGAATTTGTGTATTAAAAAAATGTCATAAATTCCAAAATGAGACGGATATTACACAAAAGCATTAGGTAAGTCAATTTTGAAACATGTATGTAGCACGAATCTTAAAAGTTCTTGTTAATGAAAACAAACCTGGAGACAGGTATTGGGGTGAATGCTGAAAGATCAGAGAAACAGAGCAAGCCACAGCCAGCCTACCTCGCCAACTCCTCAGCTGATCCTGTTTCCTCAGACTGGAAGTCTTTGTGTCCTCGTCCAAATGTATCTCAGCTGAACTGCTGCTAAAAGCCTAAAAGCTTAACCAGGCTCTAGTTCTTGGTCCTCATGCCTTATATACCTTTCTGCTTCCTGCCATTACTTCCTGGGATTAAGGGCATGTGTCACCATGCCTGGCTGTTTCCAGTGTGGCTTTGAACTCACAGAGATCCAGACGGATCTCTGCCTTTGGAATACTAGGATTAAAGGTGTGTGTGCCACCATTTTCTGGTCTCTATATCTATATAGTGGCTGTTCTGTTCTCTGACCCCAGATAAATTTATTAGGATGCACAATACATTGGGGAACACAATATCACCACACATGTAAGTTTACCAAATACTAAGTATTCATTGCATAATTAAACCATACTGTACTTTTTAATGGATAAAATAAACTAGTCAGGAGATATTGCTGAATAATACAACCTCTTCATTAATTCTCTATTTGTTATATAGAATGAATTATATAAAAATCAGGTAGTCACATCTTCATTAAAGTAAATATATTTCTGTATCTAGGATGATAGATTTACTCAAGCTTTCCTTCCTTCCTTCCTTCCTTCCTTCCTTCCTTCCTTCCTTCCTTCCT
>CABHPP010134484.1:20694-41441 GCA_902168425.1 Peromyscus attwateri
CCCTCTCTCCCTGCCTCTCTCCCTTCCTCCCTCTCTCTGTCCCTTCTGAGGCAGTTCAAGTCTTGGATCTGGCAGGTCTTTCCACATTTCCTTTGTCTCTTCTTTGTACACCACAAGATAAGAAGTTTGGGAGCAAGTGTTGACAGTCTTTGCTTCTTGGGCATAGTAATGACCAATGGTAAAATTACAATGGTCTGTGGACATTCTAGTGCAGAAGTTATTATGAGTCATTTTCATTCAGATGTGGAATTGCCTCAGGTAATAAATATTCAGGGATAAACCTTGAATATTTCACTTTGCTTCCTGCTCCTGCTGTAGAAGAATGATGGGAAAGGGGGGTTGGATAAACAGCACTATATATCTCTTATGTTATTTGGATCAAATGTCAAAGGGTAAGACTTAGTTCAATGCCTAATAAGCATCATATTTTATTAAGATAGGACACTGCTATACTTTTAAGAAATGCGTTCTATAAACTATGTTGATAGACTGGCATTTCTGATGCATTCCAGGTTGTGGGAAGTAGACATATCAAAAGGTACTAAAGTAGGAATGGCAAGACAGAAAAGCTGAGTTCTGCCCCACTTATGCTTCTTAGTAATTTTGAGACCTCAGACAATTTCTCTATCAGAAGACACACTGATGGTAACACTAGCCTGGGACCTGAATTAACAGGGATTGGATGAAGTTTAGAGAGCAAAAAATTTAGAATAGTGAGTTAAAGTATGCAAGGCTCCAACTTTCTCAGAGTTTGGTGCTTCTGTGTAATTCTGTGGAAGCTGCCTGCATGGGCACTGGTGGAGAGTCCAGTGTCAAGGTCAGAAGTGGGTCTCTCAGATGTGACAGATGTTACATTTTCTTTCTTACTCTTCTGTGTTGCTGCCTCCTTCCTCTCTGAAACATCTCCCAATTCTAAGGCCAGAGGTCTCACTACTTTACCTGGGTGCATCTGTTGACCTAAATGTCTACATCCTACATAATCAAGAGACTTGGTCAGAAAAGGAGAGCACACAGGAAAGTGATATAAATGCATAGATAGATACGTTTCAGGTGATCTTCACAACACCCCACCATCGTCATTTAGGTGGCATCCATTCTGTTGGTTTCCATCCTTTCGAACAGACATCTTGAACATGTCAGCTATAGCTGCATCTCCCCTAGTCATATCTGTGCTGATCACATTGTGTATTCAAATTCTGTCTTGTTGATGTTTCTCCTAAACACGCTCATGTGTTCTGTTTACAGTGGACTTATTTTCCAATGCTAGACTGTTCTCCCAGATGATATTATAAGTAACTTACTTCAAGAGTTGGTTGGTTGACAGTGAGGAGTTTGAATGACACATTTTTATTATGTATTTTGGGTCAAATGGGGCTTAAGTGGTCTTTCTCAGGTATTCATAATCCAATATTGTTAAACAACTATAACACATAATATATAATAAGAATATCTGTAGGAATTCTGCCTTAGTATCAAAGCTGGGATGCTCAGAATGGGGTCCTAAAAAAATACCTTTGGATATGTGAATAACACTGGTCCCAGAGGGACATGCAATACTGTTGTGTTAGTATGAAAATAACTTTTATTCTTCCTTAGCCTTTTATTAGGATGCCATGGTTAAACTTTGTGTTAGTCTTCTGATGATCTCTGTATTAATGATCCTTGCTAGAGGAGATATACACCTGACAGAGCAGTCTTTGTCTTAACCCATTCAGGCTGCCACTGATGGAGTGCTTTCCTGCAGTGTAAAAGACCCTGGGATCAATCCCCTCAGCACTGTTAAAATACATACATACATACATACATACATACATACATACATACACACACACACACACACACACACATATATATATACATAAAATCATCATTATCATCATCATTATTGTTTCTCATAGTTATAGAGACTCAAGAAGCCCAAGTTCAAGGCACAGCAGAGTCAGTGTCTGGTGAGGGCCCACGTCCTAGTTCATAGATGATTCTTTTCACTATGTTTTCCTATGGTGCGAGAGGGAAGGGTCCCTTCTGGGCCACGTTATCATAGCACCAACATGCTCATGAGAATTTTTACTTAATAGCCTAATCAATTACCAGAGGCCCCACCACTTCATGCCATTACCTAAAGAGGTAAAAAATTTGAATCTGTGTGAGTTTGACGAATATATAATGGAACAAAAATAACTTTGGAGAATCTAGTTTTTAGCATGGACCAGTGTGTCCATTTTGCATTGGTATTAATGTGAGTTGAGTTCCTGATTTATTTCTTAAGCTTGAACAAAATAAACTGGAAAAAAAAAGGTCCCTGCTGGTTTTAAAGAAGTGTTGTCTGCTCTCTGTCGGGGTAGGAACTTAACTATTTGTGGGATGAACCAGCTGTTTTCTGTATTTCACAGTACCAACCAAACTTTTTGGGGGTATCCCTTTAGTTACTGTTAATAATTGGTCATTTACATTGTGTGAGTTTTCTTATAAAGGGGATTATAGATTATCTTGAAAACATACCAGTAGAGTAGTGCGTTTGTGTAAGGCAGATGTCAGTCTGTAAGTAGACTAGATTCTTCGACTCAATGTTTTATACCTTTTTTCATCCTAATTATCTTGCTTCTACCTTATCACCATTTACTGTCCCACATAAAAGATGAAAGGGCACAAAGGTGTGCCTGTGCTGTCTCAGACTTGGTTGGGGTTTGTACAGAGTGACATTCTGTTTGACTTCACTGCTCCTTGTTAGAGTTATGGCCCACGAGTTGGGACAGCCTGTAACTTTTGTTCCTCCAGCTGTAGACCTTATAGCTTTGTCTGTTTGTGATGATGTCCAGCTGGCCTGAGCGTGTCCTCTTGTGTTACAGGAGCTATGCCTGTCCCAGACCAGCCTTCTTCAGCCTCAGAGAAGACCAGCTCCTTGAGCCCAGGCTTAAACACCTCCAATGGGGACGGCTCTGAGACAGAGACCACCTCTGCTATCCTCGCCTCCGTCAAAGAACAGGTAGGAGCTTTCCAGTTGTGTCTCACTCGTGGGGGCATATAAAAATTGCTTCTTTGGCGGAACATTGATGGTTACGTTGTTTGAGCGTAATGCCATGTTAGTACTCATTAGAGAAATAATACTAAAATATGGTTACAATTGTTTTTGACTTCATCTGTTACTTGTGGTTTAGGTGGCTTTTCTTATAAACATAGTCTAACATATTCCATAAGGAAGAGAACACTTTTATGGAGATGAATTTTTTGGAAGATATGTTGATTAACTTGACATTTGTTATTGGAGGTTTCAGGCCAAGTAGTTGGTATGCCAAAATATTGGCTAATAAACTGTCAACAATTATCTGAAAAGCTAAAAATTGAGAATATATTGATAATAGTTGAGTAGTCTCTCAGTAGGTGAAGGGAAAATGAACTTCCTGTTTTTTTTTGTTTTTTTTGTTTTTCATGGCTAGTCATATTTTTGGTGGGGGGAACTGGATTACACTGGTCTATTAAAGATTGTGTGGAAAGATAAATACTTGAGAGTTTAAGGAACATCAATAGAATTCATCATATAAAACATGTTACAATACAGGAAAAATTCTACAACTTTCCCTGTCAAAGTCATCAAAATCTGATTGATTTCTCAGATATGACATCACTATAAAAATGGATAAATAAATAAAATTCAAGTCTGAGATTTAAAAAGAAACTGTTTCATGAAAACTGTGTTTCTTGTAAATCAAGGATGCTAAATGATTACAGAAATCTGGATGGAGACACGTATTTTCTTCTGATCATAGTCTAGGGAATAAAGCAGGATTCTTAATTTAAAACAAAATGTAGTTGACATGTAACTTTTGTACTTATTTAGAGGATACAGTATTATAACTTGAAACATGTGCTGTATAATCTATAGATGGGATAATAAGCATTTCTACCTGTGAAAGGATTTCAGGCTATTTTCTTCCAGTTGTTTTGAAGTCAGCCATGAATTCTTGCAGATTTTAGTTACACTGTGATGTTGGAGAACATTAGACTAATTCTTTTGTTCCATTATATTTTGTGGCCCAGCATTCTGCCTCTCTGCTCCTTCACACCCTAGTCTCTATGGGCCTCATTCCGCTTCCTGTTGGGTGTGAGTTGTTTTATTCCATGATGCTGGCTTAGCAAAAGCATTGAGGAAAAGAGACACAACTAGCAGCAGGAACGGTGTGGCGGTGGGGCACCGCCCGAAGCTGGGGCAGTTAAGAATAGTCACTGTTCTGTATGCAAACTGAAAGGCTGCAGAGGATAATGTTTAATAAGTGGGGCTGATTAGATAAGTGTAGGAAGCCTGCATGTCAGTCTATTAGTAAAGCTATAGGGGATGCCATTGACAGGAAAGATCAATGATCCTGTCAGACGGTGCCCCCACCCCAAGCCCCACTTCAGGAAGTGTGCAGCTTAATAGGTCTACAGGGAGAGCTGAGTAGATCGATTAGATAGTCTAGAGTGGGAAGATGTTAAGTAGGAGCTTGTGCTGCTCCATGAGTTTGCTAGTGAAGATCCCATTTCTGATCATTCTAAGGAAGATTGGCCGTGGGAGCCCAGCAGGGGGTTGTGCCAGTCCTGGAACTCAAGGTACTTCCTCACGACAGTTAAACTAGCCTGGTCTTCTTTGGGTTTGATCTGGAAGTCTTCCTGAGACACTGACTTTAGTTCAGTGATAAAATATAAAAGGGGGCTGAAAATTTAACAAGAAAATTGTAAGACTTGTCTAATGTTTTAGTGTGGGACCCAGTAGTATAGCTTACAATGAATGAAAAGGCATGCCAAGTCAAGGCCCTGTGCAGAGAAACTTCAGGTCATCACACTATTGCCATCTCCCAAAGAGACACATAAAGTTAGACAGTTGTTTAATTGTTGTTTTGATATAGTCTCATGTAACCCAGTCTGGCTTAAACTCATTATGTGTCTTAAGAAATTGACTTTGAATTTCTGATTCTCCTGCCTCTACTTTACAAGGGCTAGAATTACAAGCATGTATGAACATACTTGGCTTATGAGATTCTGGAGATTGAATCCAGGGTTTCTTGCATGCTAGGATATCACTATACTGAGTCTTTTACCCTGCCCAAGTTTAGACAGTTGTAGCCAGTGCCGTCTATCTGGTTATTTTTGTAGACAAACAGTATTTTTAAGATCACGTAGATGTATGAATATTTGAAGGTTGAAAGAAGGATAGAATCCACTTCACCAAACAAACTAATCACAGTGGTATCAAGTGGATGGAAATAGAAAGACTTATCTGTGTAGGACATAATGAAGGGCTTATAACAGATTCAGATGTCAGTTGGAGCCCAATTTCTCTCTTGTTAGTATTTCAGTTTAGTCCAGAGGAGCACTTGAATGATACCAGTGTGAACATCTCAAATAAAATTAAAGTTATTGCCTTACAATATATAGAAAAATGCCTAAGAGAATACTATAGCCATAAACATGAAAAATAAGCATATCTGAAAAAATTTGGGGAGATAGTTGATATAAGGTAATGGTGATGAGGGCTTTTAAGGCAGAAAAGACAAATTATTAGGGAATGTGTAGGATGTGAGGCAGTGGAGTATTAACAATAGAAAGTAAATTGTACATTAAAAAGTATAAAATTGGGTTGAGAGATGGCTCAGTGGTTAAGAACACTGGCTGTTCTTGCAGAGGATCTGGGTTCCATTCTCAGCACTCATATAGCAGCTCACAGTGGTCTCTGCAGCTCTAGTTCTGATGCAGGCAAGCAAACCATTAATACACAAAATGAAAATAAAAATTATTTGGTTAAAAGTAGAAAAATAACCAAGAGGAAATATATGCCACAGTGTAACAAAAATTGGTGAATATAATATAATTCTTGATGTTGAAGAAAAAAAGAACAGAGAAGACTAGAACACTAAGGAGAACATAAGCATGAAATTCACAGGAGAAAATGTAAACAAGCCATGGCTATGTATTTACCTTTGGATGCATATATTGTGAATGTTGAATTTTAAATACAAACCAATTCTCATTTGATTCTATCAAGTATACCAGTGTAAAAAAATACTAATATTTTATTCTAGCTAATGGTTAAGGTTTAGGTAAGTCCTCATTTTTTATTCCAAAAAAGGAAGTGAATTGCTGAATGTTTTCCTTGGTCAAATGATCTGTTTGTGTGCACTGGCATTGGAAGTAACATTTTAAATGCCCGGTAAGAGTACCAAATCCTTGCAAGTTTGGACGTATCTTCTAAAACTGCAGATATATCCATATATATATATATATATATTTATATATATGGATATTTAATATGCTTATTTGGGGTGACAAAAAATATAGAAGAATATTGGCTAGTAAAAAGTGGAAATGATGACAAATCCCTTCTGTAAATAATGTCATCATTAATAAACATGAGTTGGAACTATATGAGTAACATTTAAAAACAAAAATTATGAGACATTGTATAAGAAAATGGTAGATGATGGTGGTACTCATCTTTAAAACAAGAGAATAAACTGGGATTAAAAAAAGAATTGAGCCGGGCGTTGGTGGCGCACGCCTTTAATCCCAGCACTCGGGAGGCAGAGCCAGGCGGATCTCTGTGAGTTCGAGGCCAGCCTGGGCTACCAAGTGAGCTCCAGGAAAGGCGCAAAGCTACACAGAGAAACCCTGTCTCGAAAAACCAAAAAAAAAAAAAAAAAGAATTGAAATTGGGTGGGTAGAGAAGTGGTGAGAATCTGAGGGAAGATGAGGGAAGTTTGGAGGAGGAGAAAGAATATGTTCAAAAGATATTGAATAGAAATTAATAAAAAAATAAATTATTTAAAATTTACATGTTTGTGATATTCCAGTTAGAAGTTAGAAGGAAAAGATAAAAATGTTGCCTGTGATTATGCTGATTCTGGTGTGTGATTACTTTGGAAGAAGTGTGAATATACTGTGTTCATTGGGAGTATAGAAGAAATTAGACTTTACAGGGGAAAATTTGATTGTAAAATAAATATTTGTAGGATTTGGTCAGTAAGAACTCCTCTTCAAGCTGAGTTAGTGTTGGATCAGTGTTCGGAACTTAGATGATGCCCTTAGTGCCAAACTTCATTGCTGTAAATAAAATGGCTTCAATAAAGCCACCCTCTCTGCACACACGTTTTGCATTATTGAGGATGAGTCCAGAGCCTCTACATCCTATGCGAGACCTATAACACTGAGCTACCTTTCTACTCTCAAAATTCTTGAGGAGAAGAATATAATAAAACCAAAGATTCAATCAAGTAGTGTAAGAATAAAGTGATATTGAGGCACTTATGAGAGCTTATCACATTCAGCAAAATAAAAATGAAGATGTCCCACCGCAGTAATCCTTTATTTCATGTTTTTATAAATATTTTAAATTTATTTTTTCATTAAAATTGTATCTCTTTTGCTTCAATGTTTAGTTTTAAACATTAGCATGAAGCTAGATTTGCTGGTTTTGCCAGCACAGATAATCAAATGTGAAAGTTGTTTAAAAGGATAGGATTTGTTAGCTGATACTTATTTATGTACCTCTTATATTAATGGTCTTTGTGTGAGTTCCTTAAATACTCTAAAATTGCATTACTATTTCTGTCCTGCTCATTTCAGAGGTTTTTATTAGAAATTTTAGATATAGTGCTATTACGTGTTTTTGCATGATGCTTCATTTAAGTACCTAGTAAGTAGAGAATTAACTTGTCAAAAAAAAACCCTAAAGATTCATTTTTCTAAGAAATTAAAGAATTCAGTGTCTGGTTTTGGGAGCAAAGCTGAGATTCTTCTGTGATATATGATTAAGATGAGAAGGAATCAAACACCTTCCTGGGAACTTGGCATAGAGCAAGCTTTAGGGCCCAAGGGAGACATGTAGTCTTATGTGCAGTGTTTGCTTAGGTGGAATGAGAAACCCACAAGGAAAATATAGGAACGTTCTTGGGGTAGCCAGACCCAGACAACCCATCACTTCTGCACTGGGGGATCTCAGTACTAAACAATTTTAAAGGATTAATTTTTCTCTTAAGTATAACCTTTATCCATACAGTTTAAACAAATTAATGCTATTTCTACCAAACATTAAGTATTCATAAAAGCTGACTTTAGAAGTTAGGCTTTTATTTTTTATTTATTCATGTGTATGTATGTGTGTCTGTGTAAGTGTATGCCGTTTGTCCAAGTGCCCTTAGAGATCAAAAGAGGGTGTAGGATCACTTGGAGTTGGAGTTATGGGTAGTTGTAAGACGCCTTTGGATGCTGGGAACTGCTCAGACCTTCTTCAGGAGCAGTATATACTCTTAACTGCTCAGCCATCTCTACAGCCCCAAGTTGTTCATTTTTATCATTAGCAATAACATATATATCTCTGTATTTTTCATTTAAAGAATATAATTTTATCTCCATTATATAGGTGATTGTAAACACTGGCTATTTGAGTGGAAATCAGTTATTAACAGGGAATTTCAAGTATGATATTTTATGATCTCACATCATGTTCTTATCCTGTCTCTTTGGAAGTCAATCATTCCTGTAGCAGGGAAGTCATTCATTTGTAGGGCAGACACATGTTCTGGGTTATCATGCAGTAAACTGAATAATTCATTAACCCATCTAACATACAGACTGAGAACCTTATACTATCAGCATACACTAGGTTAATGGATACAATGAAAAGCTAGTAGATAGAGTTCATTAGAATAAGTTGTTAATGAGATTCAGGCTGGTAGTTAACTTTGAGTGGAAATAAATTCTAGTTTATAACCATAGATTGAAACTTAAGTCATGCTGCACCATAATTTGTGAAATGCTTGCTACCTCACAGGAAGACGTGAGTGAAATGTTTGTAAGATGAGTCCTTGCACACACAGTCATGCATTGTTTGACATAAATGTGTTCATTGATTTTTCTCTTTGCTGCAATTTCCTATCTTGATTGCCACTTAACTGGTGGATTTTCCACTTTCGTTTTAGCATAAATAAATGGTTTAGCATGATAGATGGTTAGTTAAATCCCAGGGTAAGTTTCCTTGTCTCAGAATCCCTGCCTCATTTCCAATAGTTCCCAAGTCTCTCCTATGAGATTTTTGAG
Organism: Peromyscus attwateri; assembly: GCA_902168425.1. Classification (NCBI taxonomy): domain Eukaryota; kingdom Metazoa; phylum Chordata; class Mammalia; order Rodentia; family Cricetidae; genus Peromyscus; species Peromyscus attwateri. The sequence continues at coordinate 29,764 of CABHPP010134484.1, forward strand.
AGATACCTAATCTCTGTAATTGAGTGTGCCTCACCAAGGGAGTAGTGAAGGATGAGGGTGCACTGTGTGGTGTAGCTGTGATGCTGATCATTTGGATAAATAATAGAGTGGTCGTCAGTACCTTCATTGAAGTCAAAAGGCATTGTTCAGTACTGTTTACCAGGCTCCTACTGTGTGCTCAGAACAGTGATTACAGAAGTAATTCTCAGATTTGGAGTTTGCCTTCATGACTGATATGTGAAAAGTTCTAGAGTGCAAGGATGGTTGGGTCCATGTGGATAAGAAGGCTCAGTAGATCTGATCTTATGATTTATGATGGAAATGACCCATGGCTTGAGTAACTGATGTTACCTGAGAGGAAGTCATTGAGTAGATAAGAGTGAACTGAATCCAGTATACAAGTGGAATGGAGATAATCTAACCTTTTCAATAGGACTAGGACAAAGAAAATGGCTGTAGAGCCAGTCTGGCTGAGTCTTGTTGAGGAAATTTGTGCTATTGTTCTTATTGTCATCACACTGGCCCCGTCTACTGGTTTGAGTTCCTAACTTCAGAATATGTAAGGAGTTAGGCTGAACCAAGTAAGAAAGGAGAGACATGGGAAATGAGGGATGAAAGACTTTATTTCTAAGTCTTAGACTCCCCACTGAGAAAAATGTTACTGACTAAAATGCTGGTAGAGACAAGAGATTCATGGTCACACTGTAGATGATGATGTAAGCATGAGCATGGGTACTTAAAACCAGAAGCTGGAAAGCAACCATCAATAATGCCAAGATTCATGTTAAAACCATGAAAATGAGGAAATTGAATTAAACAAAAAAGGAGACAGCACATCTGCTGTCTCTGTTCTTCTGACAGCTGGTGTGAGAGTGGAGTGGAGCAGTTGTGAGGAGGGCCTGGCACTCTCTCCAATGGAGAAGGGAGAGCACTGGAGTTTATTCCTCGCTGCCAGAGAACAAGCTTGCCTGCCTGTGATCTGCTGGAGGAAAATCACCCTGGTCTTCATTTACATGCCTTCATTTAAAAAAATATGGTATGATGTTGGTGTGCTCTCTTAGACAAGAATTTGTATTCAACTATACTTTATAACATTTGCCTTTGTATCTTGTTTGCAATGAATCTGAATATTACATTTGCTCTTTGCAATACTGTGAATCTCCTGGAAATATACTTTTGATAAAAAATAACATCTCTGTTATTTGGCCACTATATCATTTGATAATCACATGCTTCCAAAAATTAGTATCCAGGTGAGCTTTCTAACTTACAGATTTTGCATATGTGTCTGTGTTGTGCATACATCTGTGTTTGTTTGCATCTATGTGGGGTGGGGAAGGAGGCCAGAAGTTGATATTTACTAACTTTTCTAATCACCATTCTCCTTATATATTGAAGCAGTGTCTCACTTGAATCCATAGTTCACCAGCTTTTCTAGTCTAAATGGTCAGCTTGTTCCAAGCATCCTCTGCATTTGCCTCCTACATGGCTGGCATTACAGGCGGGCTGCTGCACATACCCAGCATTTAAGGAGGTGCCAGGCATCCAGGCTCAGGTCCTTGCCATTATGTGGCTAGTGTTTTTGCCCTTTGAGTCATCTCCCAAATACTCCAAAGTGTCTTTTTTATAAGGTAGAAGAAATTAATTGAGGAGTTATACAGTCTTACTTAGTGCTTATTGATATTTGCAAACTATGTTAGCTAGGTAAATGATTTTTTTAAGTAATTCTAGCATCCAAGTACACTCAATGGTGAATAGGCCACACAGATAATTTCTAGGCACATGCTAGTTTGTGTAAAGGCATTTTTCAGTAGCATTTACCAAGCTCCTACTGTGTGCCCCAGACTGTGATTATAAAGGTTGATTCTAAGATTTGGAGTTTGCCTTCATGAAAAAAAAACATATATAATGAGTTTTAAAATATAAATATTGCAAAGTTTTACACATTATTAAATTCCAAATGATTTATACAGAAAAGCACTCAAAACTGTGAAGACTCTTAGGCATTGATGCCCTACTGCTGTCCTAATTTGTTTATTCTTCCAGTATCACACACATTATAAACCATATTCCTGACTTTAGAGACATTTTATGAGTCAGTGTTTAGTACTCTGATGACTCCTAGATAGAAAAAACAGTCCACTTGTTTATAGGCACTTATGCTAGTCAATTCAACATAGGAAAAGACAGAGATGAAGGCATTTCTGAGCTTTCACTATGACTAAACCACTCCACTGTGAACCTGACACACGATGTGCCATAGAAAGGCATATATAAATTATATAAAATTTTTCATTTCTTTTTGGTGACTCACCCTTGAAAAGCCCATGTCCACACTTAGGTCTTGGGTTGGCCTAACTCTTCCCCTGAGCAACTGTCCTCCTGATGAGCCCTATGATTTAAATACATGTTAAATATGTCTCCCAATAAAGTCCAACTCTGATTTAAAAACATTTAAAATTTTATGTAATTAAAATAAATTTTGATCTTTTACATTGATCCATCAGGTGTCATACCTCCCCTTTATATATGTATATAGCTCCCCTGGGAGGGTATCTGTATTAGTTAGGGTTTCTATTGCTGCAATGAAACACTGTGACCATGGAGCAAGTTGCAGAGGAAAGGGTTTATTAGACTTACACTTCAGCATTGTTGTTCAGCATTGAAGGAAGTCAAGACAAGAACTCAAACAGGGCAGGATCTTGGAAGCAATAGCTGATGCAGAGGCCATGGAAGGGAACTGTTTACTGGCTTGCTTCCCCTGACTTGCTCAGCCTACCTTCTTAGAGAACTAGGACCAGCAGCCCAGGGATGGCACCACCCACAATGGGCTGGGTCCTCCCCCATTGATCACTAATTGAGAAAATGCTTTACAGCTGGATCTCATGGAGACATTTTCTCAAATGAGTCTCCTTCCTCGGATGGGTTATAGCTTGTGTCAAGTTGACACACAAAACCAGCCAGTACAGCACAGAAAAATACTATTTTAAAGGGAAGATTATCTTTTTCCTTTATAAGATATTCTCTTAATTGCTATTCTCCAATTTTGCATATTGCGTGATCTTTTAACGCTATTAATGTTACTACAAACACAGCTGTAGCTCTGATAACACAGTATGGAATATGACAGAGCACTGCTAAGCATCTTCTAAACAGTATTTTGGAAAAGCATTTTGTGAAAGTAATGGCAAAATTATTATCCATGGAGAGAAGGAAATTAAAACACCTTTGGGAAAGGTCAAGAACAGAAAGGATTACCTACAAAGACCAGTGAACTTTAGATTCATTTAATCAGAAAGGCAAGGCTTATACATACCATAATACTAGCAGGGAAAATTTTTCCACATGTCAAAATTAAAAAGAAAGTTACTTTTTTCTTGACTTTTAAACTTTATATCTTGTTTCCAGTCTTGCATAGATAGAGGAAGAAATAATGGAAGCACGATTGCCCCTACATTTCCTCACTAGATCAGCAGCTGCTCTAGAAGCAGTGTGTTTTTCAAGGTATGGATTCAGATATGAAAGCATCACTAGGAGTCGACATAGCGGGGTCTCCATAGTTTAAAATATAGTTTATAACAGAGATAGGACAGAACCTCAGAGCAAGACCTCTGTATGTCACAGACAATGACGACCATGTGTGTGGAGGAAGAGTGCATGTCAACAGACAAGGATGACTGTGTGTGTGTGGAGCTCTGGAGTTCCATGTATGGAGGAAAAGGATAGTCGGGTAGATCAAAATGGTCAGACTAATGATTTTGTACATCAGACAGGGGGTGGACAAACCTAGACATGAGGGAGAAACAAGGCTAACAAGCTGTTAGGAACTTGGGAGTTAATGCTCCACATAACAGTTATGATGCAGTAATTCTAAAAATATGGACATACCATCTTTCTCTTCCATACCATTCTCAGCTCACTTATATGTGCTCTGTTGTCTCTTGTGAGGTTTTTTTTTTTTTGTCTTTGTCTCCTAAAATGTATTTTCTCTAAAAAGTTCCGAATACATCTCTCCTCAAGACGTTTCTGTATCTGCTCATCTGTTTGAAAACCTCAACTCCATTCTAAGGGTGAACTCTCTGGATTTCCTTGTACTGCTTTCTTTGTAACTGCTAATTGTGGGGTTCATATGGCAGTGAAGGCTGTGAAGACCCCGCTTTGCGTGCTAAGTAGGAAGGAAACTTTTTAGCATATAGGGTTTGGAAAAATGTTTTAGTGCCTCTCATTACTCTTTCATATTTGTCAAAAGAAATCATTGTTAAATATTCATCATGTGAAATCATATTAAATATTTTAAATGTGATATTTTAGTGTTTTATGGATTCTATGATGAAGGTAATTCTTGAATATTATGGGAAATCCACAAATACTTACCAAGATTTTCTTCTACGGCCTTTATATGAAAATGTGATTATTGGGATACAATGTTTATTTTGCTTGATAACTATTTTAACCTATCTTAACTCATTTAACATATCAGTGGTATTTGTTATATAATTAAGTTCCTTTTAACCTTTTTCTAGTAGATATGAAATATAGAATCACTGTGGATTATTTAATGGTATAATTTTATTTGAATTTCATACTATTATTTGTCTTTTCCATTGACTCAGTTTTGTTAGTATGAAAAAATGCAGCGGCTTGTCATACTTTCTTGTATATAAGTCATTAGGTCTGCTCTGGCAGAGGTGCCTGCAGCAAAGTTTTGAAAAGGAGTTTAACGACCCTTACAAACTCACTGGGAAAATATGTCATAATTAATTACTGATAAGGGCCTCAGGCAGGACAACAAAGCAGGAACTCTTGGAGTATAAAAATCAATGCTTCATGAGTGGTTTTCTCAGAGTAGGAAATGAACATATAGAATTCCAGAGAGAGAGTAAACAGGGAGAGCCCTTGTTCCTCAGAAAAACAGCCAAAATACTGTGAGCCTAGCATCTGTCTATACAACATTCAGATCTGTGGTAGGAATAATTGAGATAACACACAACTTATTAAAGAATGAGGAAGCTATCACAAATAGTATCTCAAATAAAATGCTTTCTTAAAAGAGTGTGTATTAAGTTTCTTTAAAATTGCATTATTTTATGATATACATATTAGTAATTCTTTATAAATTCAAGTGCAAAACATTCTATTAGGCATATAATTAAATACATTTTTATTTTACATTTTTTGTTCAATATTTTTGTTTGTGACAGACATTCCTAAGACTAAAAATTCTCAGTTTATTTAATAAAAATTGTGTTCAAGGAGATTGCTGACAAACCGAAGTCGGTCATTAGAATGTTTGCTCTGGGTTAGTGATTGCTCTCCTGGCAGTGAACAATCTCATGTCTTAAATATAACAATAGACAGATGTGTGATGTGCTTGCTGTTCATCTTCCTAAGGAAATGTCTTCCTAGTGCAAAGGTTCTGCTCAGGCTAAGACAGGTTCCCCTTCAGCTCTGAGCTCCTCTGTGCTAGGGACAGAGAGGGCCTGACAATTCCATAGCAGTTTCTGATGGGGTCATTAATGACAATCCAATCAGTGCTTGGACACCTCACTATTAGTGAGTTACTCCTATGGACAGTGTGTGATACTTAGAGAACACCGGGTTGGATGCAGTTCTGCTTCACTAGAACGTTCCTGTTGTTGAGAGTCAGTGTTTTGGACTGGAGTTATTTGTACCATGCATCAATGACATGGGTAAACCTGCCTGAGAAAGGCTATCAATCAGGGTCAAGTTGCTGTCACTTGCCTGCAATCATAAAAGACACATACAGGTTCAAGCCCTGACCTTGAGCTTGCTCTGTGGCCTGCTACTGCTGGAAAGTGAAGATCAGCATTCTCCTTTACCACAAATAATGGGTTCTGACTTCCACACTGTATTCATGGCCTAGGGGAATCAGCTGGACTACTTGCCTAATTATCATAAAAAAAGAACAACTCAATACCAATGAGGCAAAAAGAGGGGAAGAAATCACTTTTGACATGTGATCCTCCACATTTAGATAGACAGGGATAAATGGCTGCATTCACCAAGTCAATAGATTGAGTCATGTGGAGATGCATGTACAGCCTACACAACTGGGATATTGTGCTTCTGGATGAAGTTACACTCAAATGAAGAATTAAAACAACAAATAAGTCAGCATCAGATTATCCCAGAGTTGTTTTAGGCAATCACAAACAATTTAATGTTCAGTCTTGACACTCATCTGTTAGAGGTGACATTGTAGGCCCCATGTGGTGGTCCCTGAAACTGCCACATCCATGACAGAAGACTAGCCTTATACCCAAACAGGTCAGCATGATACTCAGATCACATATTAGCAGAAGAAAGCGCAGCTAACAAATAATACTGCCTGTTCCAAGTACTTGTCAGAGACCTGAAATTGCTTGCTATTGACCTCCTGTCAAAAGACACAGGCAATTTATTCTTAAAATTAACAATCTAGAGTGAAAATACTCCCTCTTTGGGGAGCTTGGCTCAAATTGGGAGCAGCACCTCAGCCATCCATGGAATACTGTCCAAGAACTTAGCTTTAATAATGCCGGTGAGAAAATATACCTCCATTCTAGGATGATGCAAGATGAGAAACAGCCATTCTAGGAGCTTTGCTGGGTATCACAGAGAGCTAGCATCGGAAACCTTTCCTTTGTATTGACTATTTAATATTTAAAAAGAAAGAAAACTTAGAAGTAGATGTACAGTGCTGCTATTAACTGGTAATAGCAATTAATAGGAAGTGACATTTTATGACACTTTGGGTAATTAATTCATTTTTTAAAGCTTGCATCTAGATCTTACCAATTTTTTTGTTATATTTTTTTATTTAAAATTTTTTTAATTCATTTTACATAGCAACCACAGATTCCACCCCTCATCCCTCTTCCCTCTTCCCCCCAGCTTTCCCTCCCCCTGACTCACCCATCCCCCATTCCCTCCTCCAAAAGGGTAAGGCTCAGCAAAGCCTGGTACATTCAGTTGAGGCAGGTCCAAGCCCCTCCCCCTGCATCAAGGCTGTGCAAGTGTCCCAGCATAGGTAATGGGCTCCAGAAAGTCAGCTCCTGATCCCACTGCCAGAGCCCCTCAAACAGACCAAGCTACACAACTGTCTCTGTATGCAGAGGGCCTAGTCCATTCCCATGCAGGTTCCACAGCTGTCAGTCTAAAGTTCATGAGTTCCTATGAGCTTGTTTCAGTTATCTCTATAGATTTTCCCATCATGATCTTGACCCCCCCTATCCCCACCCCCCCTTGCTCATAGAATCCCTCTTCCTTCTCTTCGTCTGGACTCCTGGAGCTCAGCCTGGTGCTTGGTTGTGGCAGATCCTCCCAATGGTTTTAGCCCAAATTATATTTCCTAGTCAGCATATATCTCACTTCATTGATCCACTTACCCGTTGAAGAACAGTTTTGTTTCTTTAACTATTGTGTGGAACTATTCCTAGGAGCTGTGAGCAAACATCTACTTACCCCAGATAAGGAACCAAAGATGGACCAGAGAAAGGATACCATCACAGTCAAGCTGGTGAACCAATGAGCGTGAGTGAGGGTCACTTACAGGAGCAAAAGTGACTCAGAGACAGTGGCATCCAAAGGGGGACAGCTCACAACAGCTGCAAACACAGAGCTCATTGCACAACTTGTAGCAGCTCAGTTGGTCTGAGCCTCTTCTAGGCAGCCTGGTTTGTCTCAGAGTGTCTCTCAGCAGTCTTTACTGTGAGTACCAGCATTTCTTGTCCATCAGGAATAATCATGCTGTGAATATTTATGACCACGTTTTTGTATGGATTATTTTTTTTTTAATTTGTCTTGGGTTAAGACCCACGAGTAAAATGCTAGTCTACATGACAATTTAGGTTTCTACATTTTAAGAGCTGCTAGAATGTTTTGAAAAAGATACTACACATGTGAGGGCTCCAGTGTCTTCACAACTTTTCCAGTGTTTGCTGACAGCTTTCTTATTACACCAATACTAATGGGATGGAAAGAATTCTGAAATGAACTTGATTTAATGTGGCCTTTTTGATGCTGTGTGCGATAAATAAATGGATGCAATAATATGTGTTTCCTGCATTTAATGGTATATATTTTATTATTATGATATTTAATTTTCTGTGTATATAACTAAATTAGAAACCATTTTTGTTGTCCAAATTTGTATTTTTTTTCAAAAAGATTTTGTTTGGTTTTGTTTGTTTGTTTTGAGACAGAATCTCACTGTTTGGCCACTAGCTGGCCTCAAACTCACAGAGATCTGTCTAGCTCTACATCCCTAGTGCTGGGAATAAAGTCATAGACTACCACACCTGTCTTTTCAAGAATCATTTGAATTAATAATGATGTAGTATAATATCTAGTTTGGTGTGCTGGTTTATTTTGATTGCCAACTTGACAAGATCCAGAATCATCTTGGAGCCAGGCAGTGGTGGCGCACGCCTTTCATCCCAGCACTCCGGAGGCAGAGCCAGGCAGATTTCTGTGAGTTCGAGGCCAGCCTGGGCTACAGAGTGAATTCCAGGAAAGGCGCAAAGTTACACAGAGAAACCCTGTCTCAAAAAAAAAAAAAAAATCAAATTCATAGGCCTGTCTGTGAAGGGTTTTCTAGAATTGGGAAGACTGACCTCAATTGCCTGCTAGAATAAAAAAGACAGAGGGAGATACAGAGTGTTGAGCACAAGCATTCATCTCTCTCTGCTTCCTGAACTGGATATAATATGGACAGCTCTTGACTTCATGATGTTCTGCCATGCTGGATCCTCAAACTATGAGACCAAATCGGCCCTTCCTCCCTTAATAAGCATTTGCCATGGCAGTTTGTCCGTGCAATGAGACAAATAACTGGTACACTTTTTATGGGTGAGTCAAGAAGCTTTTGAAGGAGACACCTTTGTGGTGGCTATCCAACCACCTTAAGGCCCATACTGTGTACAGTGCCCCAAGCTCATGCTAACCCTGAAGGGTTGATGGCCAGGTGCACTGATGTGAACATCTGAGTTTTGGTCTGTCTTTTTATCTAGCTCTGTGTTTTGAGTGGAGTTCACCGACTTATAGCAAAAGTTAGGACAATTAGAATTTGTGCTATGTGAAAAAAAAAAAAAACAAAAACAAAGAATGCTTAGTTTGATTTTTTTCCCCGAAGATTTAGTGAGATATACAAATATCCTTTTGATAAAGTCTTTCTTGTTTGATTTAGTTTGTTTTAGAGGACACTTTTTTTTTTATTGTTGAGTAATTCAAATAGAGCTGGCTTGACCAAATGCTTCTCACTGGGTTGTGTATGTAGGATCTGGTGGCTATCCCCTCATAAGACAGTGTGATACACGGTGCTTTTGAAGGCAGACCCATGACATCTCCTTTTCATCCTGCAGATGAGTATGAGATTCTTTTAAAACCTTAGTGCTCTGCTGCAGCATTCCAGGGTACAGACTTGTGGCAAGGCCTCCTAGAACTGCCTTCCTAGGAAAGACTAGGATGGAGAAATCTGCCTTCCACTTGTTTCTGTGACTTGGCTGGCATTCTGCAGTTAATTAAAGGCTATTTCCTTAAGCAAAATGGCTCATTTACTCATATATAAGATCTGCAATTTAGTCAGTTACTGTAAAGCAATGATTCCCAGGAACCAGCCAGGGTTGACTGGAAAGGAACCTTTGCACACAGCTCTGTTTGTTTCGCTTTCCTGCCTTGCCATGCAGAGAGAGCAGAGACAGACCAGAGGTAGCATGCTGCAGGAAGATATTTGGCATTCTTTTGAGACAGTCTTTAGTAAAATGTGTTCATGAGGGGCACACCCATGACAGAACCACTCCCATGTTCCCTACGTGTGAAACTGAATGGGGCTAGAGACAAGCATATATTAATTCTGAGTCCTCTTTTCCCAACCACTCTGGACTTACAGACACTGAGGGACATTCAATCTGCAACAAAAAGCATAAGAAATTTTATTCCCACATAGCTACTGTTGCTGTACTTAATAATGACTGGAATTGCTAACAGCAGTGTGCCAAAATTTAAATTCCCTTATTTATATTCCTGAATCCTTATCATTTCTGGCATAAGGAAGATTGCACTATACCTATGTTTAAGTTAAGATGAGGCTGAGAAAAAAAATTGTAACTTATATAGGGTCACAGGCTATGAAGTTTCCGAGTGGGGTTCAAAGATAAATTTCCCTACCTTTAGAGTAAGTTCACTTCTATGCTTTGTAACTTTACCTGAAAAAAGTATTAGAAAGGAGAGAGAAATTCAGACAATGAGCATTAGTAAAACAAATAGAATGCACATACATATACACACACTCCATTACACCTAGGAATATAGAAATATTTAAAGGCTTAGGGAGACATTTGTTTTTCTGTAAGATCAACCAATTGCAGTCAATTTTACTGGGTTTCCCTTTTTATCATTTTCTATAAATTTTGGCTCGGCAGGGACACTCCTCCATCATAATCGTTCTGTGTGTTTTCAGATAGATTTGCAAGAAAAATCTTTCAAGTTCTCTTTAAAAATAAATTAAACCATCACTCACAACAAACAGACACTCCCCATGTAATGAAATTAAGTGTAGAGTGCAATTTACAATTAAACTAATATTGAATTTGCTGTTGGCACCACAGCCTTGTGACAGCCCTACCATGTTTGAATGGCTGTGACTGTGGAGTCCTCAGGGTGCCCCCGGGTCCCCCCTGTTGCCCTCTCTGACACTTTCAGTACACCTCCAGAACACAGGTCAGGAAGTCACAGTCACTCGTGATGGCATGTTTCAGTTCAGTTGATGGATTATTCAGGCTGACCACGACTTCCATTGCACCATGCTAAGAACATTACAGAACTGTCGATTTACATTTCATTTCTCCCTCTTCAAGTGGAGTTAATTTTAAAATGTTTTAGTGGTATTAAGATTATTTGTGTAGAAAATCTTTATGGTTAAAATTTTATGAAAAGTGACAATTTATAGTCCTAGCTCTCAGGTGGCTGAGGCATAAAGAGGGTGCCCATGAAGCCAGCCTGTTCTATACATTGAGATGCTATCTCAAAAAAATATACTATGGGAAAATATTATATGCATGTGAATAGTTGCATTTTCTATGTAGATAAGTGCTAAATAGCTCTACAGTGGGTAAATAATTTTAACTTGGATCCTATGCACACAATGGTCATGACAGTAATGACAGTGTCCAGTTTCATCAGTGAAATTTCTCCTTTTGTATACGTTTCTCACGCCAAAATAAGAAAAGAAAATACTAACTGTGCTTACCATTTCTCTCTGGTGAAAGCCAACAATATTTTCTCTAGAAAATTGTAAGTCTTGTCTCTTGTTACTTTCTCCCATGCACATATTGTTATATAGCCGTATCTAATGAGATTGGGATGGTGCCTTCATTTTCTTGTACAGTCAGGGGTCATCTCCAAGCTAAGATAGAAGATTTTGATAATAAGAAATAACCATGATCTCAAAGGCTGCCATTTAGTCCTGTTTATCTCTCTCTTTTAAGTTTTTATATTTATATTTATTTTATTTATTTGTTTTGTTTTGAGACAAGATGTTGCTATGCAGCCTTGGCTGGCCTGAATATACTTCAGTTGGGACTCATAGAGATCCACCAGCCTCTGCTGCCCAAATACAGAGATTTAACGCATGCACCACCAGATTCAGCTGTTAGCTTTTATTTTTAATTATGTGTATG
>CABHPP010134485.1:0-10334 GCA_902168425.1 Peromyscus attwateri
CCCATGACAGTTCTAATTCAGCAGAGCTCACACGTAAATCTAAATCTCTTTCAGGAACTCTATGAGTCTTTAAGCCTCATCTCCAAACCCTTTAGAATTGACAAATACCTTGTTGATATGGTTAAATATCTTTTACTGACTACTTGGAAGAAAAAAAGAAAACTTTCAATCTGAAAAGCTGGAAGGAGCTATAGCTCTAGACAAACACAGAACATTAATCATTTATTCAACAGACAAATACAGTGAAGGCTTTCTATGAACTAGATATGGAGTCAAATACACATACATCTGTCCCATGAAAAATAAAATCAGGAACCCACACAACCAACACCATTATCTGTCTGATGAGAGTTCCTATAATAAAACAGGCAGACAGGAGGAGATATAAGATACTTGGGAGGCAGAGCAGGAGTTATACAGAAATAGAACACGGAAGGAAAAAGAGCAAGCCAGTGGATGTGGATATATTTATGAAAACATAAGGCGTGCCTCTATGCTCTCCACAGAATAATGACGCACCCTCCTCCTCCTCGGGTTTTGCACGGCTCAGTAAGGCCTATTTCTTCCTATGTGCAATCACATCATTTTGTCTGCTCCCACGCAAAAGCAATAGGTCACCAAAGCTCAGGTCTCGGTTCATTTCTGCTTCTAGTCTCACTGAGCTGAGCATTTTATGCTTCACCTAAAAATACCACACTGGTAACCCTTGGCCATTACCCATCTTGTCATGTGGCCCATGAAATGTCCCGGGCACTCTACTGACACCTGGCTCAAAAATCTTCCTCATTCTATCCCAACTTTCCCAATGCAGAAATTTCTAAGATTTGGTTTGGAGTTGTTTGCAATCATTCTTCAAATGAGACCCGTCACAATTCTTATTAACTTTAAAAACAAATAATTCTGGTTCTAGGTCTAATGTGTTGACTCTGGGTCTGACAACCGTTTTCACCCATGCCTTGGCAATCGCTTTTCATACATGTTTTCAATCTCTTTGTTCTGTGGTAACTACGTGCTACCAGTAGTCTGGCAGTCCTTCAGTTACATGTTCAGATTATTAGCCATTGGAGAGATAATCTGAGTTATCTTACCGTATTTGAACAGACTGAGGGTTTTCTTTTTGACAGTGAGGACAGAAATATGTCATCCTGCTGTTCTCCCCTAAGCGACACACAGTAATTTTGCAGTGGCACCGACCACAGTTGGGACGCTGATAAACCGTATAATGTTTAGAAATGGTAGATCCTGCTTTATGACACTAAAAAAAGGAAATACATAAAATTAGTCTGTTATGCTCAAGTCTGTTGTATGGGGAACAGAGCTATATTCAGAAAATTGAGTCATCTCTGCAAATGTCAAAAATTTGTACATAGCTCCATATAATTTTTCATCAAAGTAAAAGGTATTGACAAAATTTAGTAATGTCTATCAAATAAGATTTGTATGAAATAATTGAGTCATTATGTTTTAACTTATTAGTATTCCAAGCTGCTCTCTGCTTTATCCTCTTATCTAAATGATATATAAAAGTTCTATATTTTAAAATCTCTTTTATGCTTTTAAGGCTTTCTTAATTAAACATAATTACATGGTTGTAAGAAAAGGGCTAGATTAGCTTCAAATCTGATTGCTTTTAGAACAAGGAAGCTACTCACTCAGTTTCAACGGCCAAAAAAGTTATTTTTAGGGGATAAAATTTAACGAGAGCATTTTCTTTGTTGGCCTGATAAAGGACTTTTTTTTTTTCTGAACTCTAAAGATTTGCTAGAAAAGAAAATAAAAACTCAAATACTATCCTAACAGAGAATATGCTCTATTCTGGTATAAGTTTTGTTTCAAAAGACGTTTTGATTTTTCTGCCATAGTTTTATTCTATACTCAGTGTTGAAAGTTCCTACAAACAGAATATCTTTGGTTTCTACCAGCAGTATGAAAACATAAAAATTCAGAAATATGACTATATACGGGCTGAAGCTACACAAACAACCTATACCAATTTAAGCATGGTAGTGAAATGCCCAATTTGCTGTGGGCAAAATGGACTGTTTTCTATAGTCATTTTTCTCTGGAAGAATAAATGGGCACAGGTCATTGTAAAATTGCCATGATTACTGAAGGTAGTCATGGCCTGTAAGAGGTTCATTAACACTTTAGGTCAATTAATGAAGACCATTATAACACCTTCATCTCTGAGCACAGTAAAAACACAGAGTTTGAATTGTGGTGGGAAAATAGGCTTAGTTATTACCCACTGTTTAAAAGATGAACCACTTTTACTGGGGTTTATATGAACATTACACAACTTGCTAACTAACATATCAATAAGTACTTATGCTATCCCTAGAACAGCTTTTGTTGTACAGACAGAAATATAATCTCTTATTAGATTTAAAAAAACCTAAATTATCTAAATCACCTAAACTACACATAATCATTGGCAAAACCTGAATGAACCCAAGTCTATTTACCCCTAAGTATTAAGTCTGTGCTTTTTATGTCCAGATATAATAAGAATTCAAGTAAAATACTAGCATAGCTGCTATCTAAATTAATATAAATGTAACTAAATACATTCAGAGTGAGGCATGTTGAGATTAACTTATGACCTAAAATTTTAAGACACTAATTGCCCTTTAAGATGTCACTCTTGCTCCCTGAAACTCTTTACTCCTACCACTAGAGGGCGACCCACAGCTTTAACACCCCCGTAAAGTCAAAAGAGGAAACCACTGGTATAAAGAATGCATGGTTGAAAATATTCTTTCTTACCCTATAAAAGAGAAGGCTGAAATCGCGGATCATCTTCACAAAGTGATGGATCTGCTCCTCTGATAGCTGACACACCTTAACGGGAAAACAATATTTCATCATTTATTTGTGACTGTAGCAAAACCTCAACAGTTCTTTTACAGAGAGTTGACAACAGATTTAAAATTCATGCCCATTCTCTCTGTCGTTCTCTCTTACTAACTCCAATGTTAGAGATCAAAACTGGGGTCTCATGCATGCTAGACAAGCCACCTCCCAGGCCCTTGGTTCTCTTCTGGAAAACATTACCCAAAGAAGCCTACGTAAATTTTCAAAAGCTCATTTTTGTCAACATCCTGTTTCAGTTTTGCTGTATTGAACTAAGTTGGTCTAAGTGTTAAAAAAGCAGAACCTAACCTAATATTATCATTAACTGGTTTCTTTTAAATTTTAATTACTAGTGATTTGGATTTTACCCAAACAGCGATAGACGATATATGCACAAAACAAAGAGGTATAGGTGGACTTGTACGTAACAAGCTCTACTTAGAAACAGTTGATACAGTTTGAATTTAGTTAACAGGAACAAATGTGAATAAGAATCCTAAGTGCCGACTTCCTCCCTAGAAACAAATGTATGGATGGATGCTGCCATTCCCGTCTCTCCCTTCTCAGAACCCTACTCAGTTAATCACTATTCTCAATACCCCCTCTCAACTAATTCTGTCTCCTAGAAAAATAAGGGCTCAAGTCTCTCCAGTTGGAGAACAAAAAAACAAAATTAAATCCATTCTTTGTCCTGGTATCCCATTTGAAAAGTCTAATGCTTTTCCCTTCACGCCAATCTAAGCTAATTGAACAAGGACTGTGAATTTTGTGTCTTCTGCTCTCTGCTCATTCATTCTTTAGTCCCTGCTACCTGAATTTCATCCTTATTTACCGAAAGTTTTTTTTTTCAATTATTCATAGCTATAAATTAGAATTCAGGCATGTAGTATAGAGTATATATTTAATATGCCAGAAAGGAAAAAAACAAAAACAAAAACAAATGGTAAGCCTAATTTATTTATTCATACATACCACAAATATCTCTCTAAACCTAGACACCGTGCTATTTCACTATTTCAGTGAAACATCACCTGCCCTCCTTAGAGGTGACATTTTAGCTGGAGAAGACACTTTTTTTTTTTTCTTTAGCATTAAGTGTAATGAGCAAAATACCTTTGAAAGTAAACCCAACACATGGTATGGGGAAAATAAAATCAAAGCAAGCTAAGGATTATTGAGAGTAGGAATTGAGACACCCCAGTTCTAACAGGGAGTCAGAGATGGCCACACCAAGAAGTGACTCTTAAAGCCAAGACTTAAGAGATGCCTAGAGAATGTGGAGATATGTTGCTAAGCACAGCTTTCTGTTTCACACTGGATCCTTATGTATTTAAAAACAAGTTGGAAACCAATTTGGAAATACTCATACTTTAACAGCTGGATGGAGACCACTGTCAAAGAGAGCTTCGTTTTTGATGATGTTCCCTACACCAGGCAGCACTTTCTGATCCAGTACCACATCGCAGAGCATCCGACCTTTCTGCTTTTTCACCTCACTTTCTGCTCTTGAGAAGCTGAACTTTGGTGAACACACGTCCAATTCTTCCATCATTTTTATTCTCTGTTTGCTTTCCATTGAATTTCTATAGAAAGAGGTATAGAACACATTAATCATAAGTCTGCCTTCTAAGTTTAGAGTCATTAAATGGGCTTTGATATAAATGCAAACACTTATGGCATACGAATTCTTTGGGTGAACAGTTGTTGGAATACCTCGCTGGCTGGTTAGAGGTCACAGTCCGCCATAAGCCTAGCAGTTTTTTTCTCTAAGCTCAGCAATATGGAACCCCCTCCCTCTCCAGCAAAGCTTCTTGCTCTTGACCTGCCCTTATCTGGAGAATGTCCCTGGGCCTGGAGGGCTGACCTTATCCGAAAGCTATCTCTAAACCAGATGCCTGTTTCTAAACTAGATGCCCGATTCATCTTTACCTTGACCCTTGGCACAGATCCCTGCTAAGAAGACTTGTTCTAAGGAGCTCTGCTGTAGGACCCTACTGCCACCTACTAAGCCTTGTGATAGGAGTGTGCCACTTAATTCAGATCAGGGCTTGTCCCGAGGTTCCCCACTCCTATATATTCCTTATGCTCTGGAAGACAGTTGAGCTGATTCACCGAAGTCTGTCTCCTGGAGGGCTGTCTCCGTTCATGCTCATGGGCCGCATAAAAAGCGTTCTGTCATTCCTTCTGCCTCTTTCCCCTCTCGACCAGGTGGCCAACGGTCAACAGAGCAAGAGGACCCCCACAAACAGTGATGACCCGAATAATGATACGTGAAGGTTCCTTTACAACGACATTTTGTGGATTATAAAGTGTTTGTTAACTAACATGTGTGATGTGGAAACCAAACTGCAGATCCCTGCTATGCTGTTTGGCAGCTAAAGCACAGAGTGCCCTTCTCAGAATCTTTATTCTCGGTTTTAAAATTTTAGCATCTCTGCTAGTTCTTCTGTTATTTTACCAAAAAATAAAACAAAAAAAGTCAATTCCAGTTACAAAAACAACTCTACTCCTTGTCCTGGCATCTTATTTTTATTTTTATTTTTTTTACCTGAGTTCTACTGAAGAGTCAAAGAAACAGATCAAGTCACTGGTGAGCTGCACTTGGAAGGTTGGAGAATCCCCACCTCTGTTTTCAGACTCACGTGGGTTAATCAAGATGGAGCCTTTCATCCCAAAATGAATCCTGAAACAGAGCCAGCCCATTTTTGAGTATTAGAAGCATATTGTGCATTGCATTAATTGCTTTTTAAAAATTATAAACAAACTAATGTTACACAGGATAGTTACTTTTAAAGAGGGGGAAAGAGATAGCTAAACTGCTAAAATCACTTCCTAGAGAAATTGTAAAGGTTCCAACACTTAGCCCAAAAGAACACAACTGTTCCCCCCCACAAGTCAGATAAAATATCTTTGTTCACAGAACAGTCTAGCATCTTTCCACATTTACTTATTCAAAAGCATAAACCTAAACATTGATTATGTTTTGTTTATATATTCTACAAAAGCCACGAACATTCAGATTCCTTAGCTTAGCTACAGTGAATTGGAAGATTTGTAAATCAAGGTCTACAGTTTAATATACGCCCCTCTTCCCCTCTGTCTGAGCTAAGCATTGAGACATTTCACACACACACACACACACACACACACACACACACACGCACACACGCACACACGCACACACGCACACACACGCACACACACGCATACACGCGCACACACACACACACACACACACACACACACACACACAGATCTGTATAGACATAAATGGAGGGAGGATGCATCAAAAACTTGTCCAATTCCTTTCACTTTTCACTGACTTTTATATACATCAGGAAGAATGGATTTATAAATATTTACAGTTAACTTCAAAGCTACAATGGAGTGATGAAAAATTCATAACCTTTCAGATTTTGTAGAATTGATTAGCATGTCCAGTTAAAAAGAAGTGATTTTTGTGAGACCTCTGATGAAGATCAAAAATTATCCTCAAGATGAAATGCTGCATTCTGCCTTTCAAATGTTTCCTGATAGCTTTGTTGAGTTAATAACTACGGTTCTTTTGGCAGCAATGTTACTGCTGTGCGCTTCTAATTCCAAAGCACCGAGTTACAGTACTGTACAAGGTTAACAAGTCTAACTTTTAAAATGTGGGTTTTAAACTCTGTGTGCCCTACTATCAATCATAAATGAATTTTACATGCCCCATAGTTCTTGACAGGAAAAATGGGTACCTGTAAGTACTTCATAATTTAGCTTATGGAGGTTCAGCCCCAGTGAAAGGTGTACAATTGTCATGCCCAGAAGCCATCATATTTAAAATCTTTTCAGCTGCATGGCTCATAAAGTGGATTCTAAATCACTTTCCATAATGAAACCACATCCACATCAAACACCTCAAAGGTTAAGACCCAAGTAGAAGGCAGGAGTAGCCCTAATAAGAACTACGAACAAAGCAAGTACACCTTTGTCTTGTAAATACATTCAATTTAGGGGCAAAATGCACATCAAATGACTCTATCTTGTATTCCTTTGCATGTATATTATTAAATAGCTAACTATTGTGATGATTGAGCTCCAAGCAACAAACAAATGTCATGTGTATTGCTACTTACCTTTTATAGTAAGACTATATAGGCTTCATGAAAATCTTTGAGGCACAGTAAGCACCCATGCTGTTAAAACAATTGACACTGAGATTTGATGCTCTAAATGTCAGTTCAGGGGCCCCTATTACATTCAGGAAAGAGAGTTTAAGAGGAAGCCACCATTAAGAAAATAGGTAAGTAGAACAGCTAATTTTTTAGGAAAGTTTTAAATATCACGTGTGGGGTATGTGATGGTTTATAACCCCTACACGCATGGTGGAGCTGGGTATGAAAAGGGAGGTATCAGGTCAGGAGACGGAAAAGGGCTGCCTTTTGAACCCTGGAAGCATCCTTATGAAACCCTGTCTGCTTCTGGAACATTCTCTAACATGAAGCGGAAGTGTTGAAAGGTATAGCTGAGGGAGTGGAAGCAAATACTGCCTGTATTTGCAGAGGGCTCAGGACACCTCCTCGGCCTAAGCAGTATGTTTGGCCCTGATTTACAAGACTTAAAAGCCTGCAGGAAACCCTTTTGCCACCAGGTGGGGGCTAAAGAGCACCTGCTGTTAGGAGTGAGGAGGAAACAAAAGCTGTCGGTCCCTGGAGATGAACCTGGAAACCAACTTTGGCACAGAATCCAGCAGAGAATCTCCTTAGGGAAGAGAAAGGGGAAGATCTGGACCCCAAGAACACCCACAGACGCCATGTCAGAGACTGCCATCGTCAAGAGAGAGGCTGTGAGCCTGAAGACTGCAACACGGTGGTCCACACCAAGGCCTGTTGAGAAGAAACAAGAACCTCGCCTCCATTGGTCTATCAGAAGACTTTCATGAGAACCTCACCTCCACTGGTCTATCAGAAGACTTTCATAGGGTAACAGCAACAGTGGTCTACAGCTAGGGAAGGGAGAGTGGAGATCCTGGACCATGAATTTGCAGGGATGGCTGAGAGCAGCAAATGGAGCAGAGTCAAGAAGAAAGCACACCTTCAGCCATGCAGCAACAGTAAGAGCTGGATCGTCTTCCTTCTCTTTTTTTTTAATGTTCAACATTAATTATTAATGTTTAAAATGTTTGCAGAGTGGGAGACAAGTTTGCAAGACATGTAAAGACCCAGAATATAAACCAAGAATAAATAGTGATAGGGCCGTGGTGGTGGCACGTGCCTTTAATCCCAGCACTCGGAGGCAGACACAGGCAGGTCTTTGTGAGTTCGAGCCCAGCCCTGTCTACACAGTGAGTTCCAGAACAGCCGGGGCTACACAGTGAAACTAGTCTCAAGAAGACAACAGCAGCTAGAAAAAAGAATAAAAGAACTCACCCTCCTTCAAAAGAACAGGAAGAAGGGTGAATAGAAGTCATTCCACATCCAGGCAAGTGCAGCCAGAAAGCAGTCTTACAGGTATGGAAGCTCAGTGATGTCAGTAAGCAAGACCTCCCCAAACCCCATCCCCCACCCCCTAGGGGGGGCGCGCGCGCGCATACACACACACACACACACACACACACACACACACACACACACACAATCTTAGCACTGCTGCCTGAGTGGGAACTCTAATGGGCCATTTAGAAAAAGACTTCCCTGCGTGACCGACTGTCCATCCATGTAAGTGATGAGAATCTAAATGTTGCCTGGCCCTGCTGGTGTGTGTGGAAGTGCTGGAAGGCATGAAACAAAGCCCTTTGCTCTGTATATAGCAGTCTGTCCTGGCTGTGCAGTTCAGTTCTGGAGTTTAAGCCCAAACCCTGGCATATTCTGGCATTATTCCTGAGCTACAGCTCAGCCATTCTTTTTTTTTTGACAAGATCTCCCTAAATTGTTCATGCTAGCTTGGAACTTTTGATTCCCCCTGCCTTGGCCTCCTGAGTGCCTGAGATCACAGGCATAAGCCAGAAGGCCTAGTGATGACAATGTTTTGTTTCTAAGACATGTGAAATAAATCTGTCAGGAGAGTCAGAAGTTCAAGACAGTCCTCTACTACAATGCAAGTTTGAAGCCTGCCCGAGACTTTAATACCTTACCCTGTCTCAAATAAATGAACAAACCACTTGTACATACACTGTTAATTATATGTAAAATTTCTTTGTCTTTATATAGGAGCTAAAATGTAATTCAAAAAGTGAAAATATTTGAGTTGGGCTTGGGATGTAACTCACTGGCGGAGTGCTTAGCTACCATGTGGAGAGTCCTGGATTCAACCCTCCATTGTATAAATTTCCTCTGAGATTGAAATATTCCATCCTGCAGGGAAGCTTCTTAAGCACTGAGGTAAACAACTCAAAATATATTTAGGAAGGCTTTGAAACCGACCAGATTCACTAGTCTCCTCCTTGCCAGAGTAAACAATAAAAACTGATAGCCCCTCTTAGAGGGGCAAAGCCAAGTTGCAAAAAAGACTCGAAGACCAGAGCAACACCCTGGAAGAAACAAACCAGTTGAGCTGCCCTGAAGAGGCACCTAGAAAGAATACTCTCCAACCTGATGAGCTGCCTGGAGGCTGGGCAGTGTACTTTAAGTTACCAGCTTGGTGAGCTGTCACCCATGCTGGAGTGGGCTTGAGTGATGCAGCCGTCTTTGAATCATTTCTGCTCCTGTAAGCAACTCCAATAAAACTCAATGGCTCTCCAAGCTGGACTTTGGTGGTATCCATACTTTATCGTGGACTGCCTATCTGGGGGGAGTAGACATGTGCGCTGCATTTTCCCAGGAAAAGTTTTGTTACACAACACCCTCAGCACCACACATATATGCTGTAGGATGGTCTGTATGTCAAATTACTCTGATTGGTCAATAAATAAAACACTGATTGGCCAGTGGCTAGGCAGGAAGTATAGGCAGGACTAACAGAGAGGAGAAAAGAACAGGAAGGTGGAAGGAAACACTGCCAACCACCGCCAGGACAAGCAGCATGTAAAGATGCCGGTAAACCATGAGCCACGTGGCAAGGTATAGATTTATAGAAATGGATTAATTTAAGATATAAGAACAGTTAGTAAGAAGCCTGCCATGGCCATACAGTTTGTAAGCAATATAAGTCTCTGTGTTTACTTGGTTGGGTCTGAGAGGCTGTGGGACTGGCAGGTGAGAGAGATTTGTCCTGACTGTGGGCCAGGCAGGAAAACTCTAGCAACAAATGGCGCCAGAACGTGGGGGCAGGAATTTCCACTTAAAACCTGAGAAAGCGTAAAAAGAAGATTGTAAAACGGAGCTAAAACAGCTTCCTAGTTGTCTCTCTCAAGTTAGCCGCAGCCTGCGGGCTTGAGCTACTGTATGGCGGGTTCCTGGCATGCATGTTTGACCTGCAGTATGGCGGGAATGAGGCATCTGCAAGTGGCACATTAAGCTGCATGGTGGATTTAGCCTTTGCTAGTACAAAACAAAAAAAAA
>CABHPP010134486.1:8546-33627 GCA_902168425.1 Peromyscus attwateri
AAAAAAAAAAAAAAAGTTTGTTTGATCCTCTATGTGGTCCATATTTAGGTGTGTGAAAGAGAATGCCATCATTGGGAACTCCGTGTTGTATGGTGGAGAGTAGAACCCACCCCACTGGAGGGAGGGGAAAAAGAGAAGAGAGGGGTAGTGGACATAAAAGAGACATTTCTTCCATTTCAGTCTTTAGGACCCCCTCGCTAAGTTTTTCTTCCACTTACATGAATTTAGCAGTCAACTGGCATGAATGGTTGAGGAGTTATTTACTCACTTCTTTTTAAAATGCCTTTAACTTTTCACCTGTGGCTTTCAGTTTTACTGGTGTGAAGAAAGTTCAGTTTTCCGATACCCACTTGGAGTTAGGGTTGAAAATTCCTTCTCCTCCTCTTGTTTTTCCTTTAACTGATTGTGAAATACAATGGAGACTCCTTGTGCTCTGTAGACTCCCTCCCCCTTCTCCCTTCCCCCTCCTCCCCCGCCCCCAGTTTAAGATTTTCTAATTTGGCACAAAATGCAGTGGATTGAAACCCACTCAGAGCCTTATAGTTTGTCCCACAAACATGCATGTCAGGTCTGCTCCAAAGTCACCACGCTCTCGCCTCTTTTTATTTTATAACAAACTAGTTCCATGCAGCTGCAGTGGGGTTGAGCAATCTTAAGTCCTCATCTATCCCGCTTCAGTTTAAAAGATTCTTAAGACTTAGACAAATAGTTACAGAAACAAAAATCTACCTGGTGTAGAAAGCACGAGGCCGTTGCTATGCCAACCCACAGTTGACAAACTCCTGGTGTTGGGGATGGTGTCTACACACCTGACAGAGGGCTCTCTGCTGGTGTTCTCTACCACACAAGGATCTTCCTCAGGGGAGTCTCTGTGAGTGCTGAGGCTTCTCAGTCAAGTGGAAAATTCCTGTCCTTTTTGTGTGCCAGCAGGTAGGTGGAGTTCAGATGCCTGCAATAGCTTGCTGTGTTGAGATTCTTCTGAGAGAGAAAATATGCCTGGTTTAGCCCAGAATCTATTTATTAATTAACATAGTTTTGTTGGTGTGTTTGAAAGTTATAATGGGTGTAGACTAGGATGGCAAGTTCTCAACTCAGTCCCAATAACATCAATCATGGTGCAAGAGACTAGCCCATTGGTGCCTGTCACTCCAGGCCTCCAGCAGCTAAGCAAACACCATTCCTCTGGAGTCCAGGATCCAGGCTGGGGCTCACAGGGGCAGCAGTTCCACCTCAGTGAGGATGAGTAGATGTTGCACAGCAAGGACATCTGGCCTAGGCAGGGCACGAAAGGAGGGTGGCGGCATTTGAGATCTGTCTTTTCTCCAGGTTGCAGTCAAGGATTCGAACTTTCGCATCTACAAGGGATAGACAGACAGGTGATGTAATTGAGTGAGACAGGCAATGAAGACTCAGAAAACTGGAGCCTCTTTGCCCAATATTAAGGCTCTGACTTGATTTAAAGTAAGCAGACCCCCTCTGCTCCATGTAATTGCTGTCACATAGATCGTGGCTTCATTTTGCCTGATCGTTGGATTTGTGGCAGGAAGTCGGAAATGTATGTGAAGTCTCTTTATTATAAACAAGTGACAAATAAAATTGCCAATCCTTCATCAAGTCTTCAGAGCCATGCTACTTCCTTTAATTCTCTGTCCAAATGTCGCTCTGTCGGTGAGGATTTCCCCGAATTCTACTCTGGCACTTCCTTACCCTCCTCTGCTTTCTCTTTCTCTACGGTACTGGATGGATACCCAATACTGAGACCAGCACCTTTTATCTGCCTGCTCCTTGTCTGAATGTCTAGCAACAAGAATAAATGTTTGGCCCACAGAAAGTATTCGAGAGAATTGTTGATTGAACAAATGAATGAAGGAATGCAGGCCCAGTGTGCAGAAACAGGTCTGGAATAAGATGAGCAAGGTTCCTAGGGTGAAAAGCTTTGCCTGGGGCCGGGTGTGGTGGCACACCCCTTTAATTCCAGATCCAGGGAGGCAGAGGCAGGCATAGCTCTGTGAGTTTGGAAGCCAGCCTAGTCTACACAGTGAGTTCCAGGACAGCCAGAGTTATGTGGTGAGAGCCTGTCTCAAAAACAACAACAAAAAACAACAAAACTATGCAAACAAGCAAAGGCGCATCTACGGCGTTGGAAATGAGCACCTCACATGTATCTTAGGTCACTCCCTTCCTTGTTCTAGCCATGATCGCAGGGATGCAGTTGCCATGGCAATCTCTGTTAGGATCCTGAAGGTGGGATAGGAGAGCCAGGGAAAGGGATTAAAAAGGTTAAAAGGTAATATTACTATTATTTTAAAATATGTGGCTCCAATGATTCTCCAATAAGTTTGTCAAATGCAGAATGGTATTGACCAGAAATGGCACCTCTGTTTGAAGTGAATCCTTCTACAGATTAGAAAGTTATGTTTATGCTCTCTTCTCCGTTTTTATATAGAAAAATGTAAACCAAGGTAAACTCAGATGAAAAACTTCCATAGATGGGAAAAGACAGAATTGATTTCAATTTTACAGATGGGGCAGACAGAATTGAAACTACGTATTTATTGAAAAACCGCTAAAATATGGGATGATAGAAAAAAAAAGAGTGAATGTCTATGGAATAGGTATTATAATTAATTTTAAAATTGAAATAAAAATAAAACTTTAAAATGAGCAGTAATAACTAGTAGTAATAACAATGTCTTCAGCACTGTGTCAAAAGCCAGGCAATGTTTATCATAGATAATTGGCCATCTGTATCTATAAGTATCATGTCATATGTGTATTTTTAACAAACCAGATGGAAAACACTTGGAAAATATATTTAAATCTCTGTGGAATATGAACAGATTTTTGCCTCACAATTATTCCCGAAACAATACGGTACCAGTAACTATGTACATAGCATTGTTATTGTGTTCTATGTAATCCAGGAGGGCCTTGAAGCTTACAATCTGCAGAAGTTATATGCAAATACTACTATCACATGTTTTCTAGAAGGCACTTGAGTGTCTGGGAACCAATCCTGAGGTAATTATTGCTTAAGTTGCTGGAGGAAAGTACCATTCTGTCCTCACATCCACTAAAGTGAGCGTGTGTGTGGTACACGGGATGGCCGCAGTGGGAAACGTTTTAGGCTCCGACATGGAAACTCTGGCTGAATTTCTGAGACATGATAACTATCAGATGCCAAGGGAGGTAATGAGGCAGATCAAAATGCAACATGCAAAGGGACTGTTGGAGAACTGGTTTCTCTAGCAGAGTTGCAGTGGGAGCAACATCCAGGGAACTTGTGAAGAACCCAGTCCCATGGGAGAATCAGCTTTCCACAACTGCCGTGCTGGGGAGTGCAAAGCCCTTGAGAATGACAGCAGCCAAGGAAGAACTTTCTGTACCCTCTAACCCCAGGAGCCTGGGAGTCTAGCTGAATGGAAAGAGAGGGGGACTGGCAGATGAGGCAAAGGCTACCACTGCTCTGTTTGAAGCTTGCCCTTAGGAGGAGAAGGAAAATGATTTAACTTAAAGGGAAGTTTTGAATAGTGCATGGGACTGGACATTGTAATTGTTAGAGGAAGTCTTGTGATAGGAAGTGATCTGGGACCCTCCTGCCTCCACCTTCCAAATGCTGGGATTACAGGAACGTGCCTCCATGCCTGGTTTAGGCAGTACTGGGAATCGATTCCAGAGTTTTGTGCATGCTGGGAAAACACTCTACCAACTGAACTACATCCCCACCCCACACAAATGTTTTTATCAGCACATAGTACTTAGAGGAAGTAGAGGATTTCATTGTAACAGTTCCACTCACAAACATAATGTAATTCACCTCTACTTTTACCAGTTTCTCTTCACCCCTTCCCCCCTCCCACACCCCCAACAGTTTCCGTTAGGATAGAAAAGTTTTAAAGAGACCGTTGACCATCTTCCAGTTTAGTTTCTTTCTTCCTTTCTTTTTTGTTTTATTTTTCCAGACAGGATTTTGGTTTTGATTTTTGGTTTGGTTGTTTGCGTGCTTATTTGTTTATTTAAATGTAGGTTATCCTGGAACTCACTGTGTAGATCAGGCTAGCCTTGAACTCACAGAAATGCATTGCCTCTGCCTCCTGAGTCCTGGGATTCAAGGCGTGTGCCACCTTGCCCAGACTTAATTTTCTTTTTTAATTATTTCCCACAGGCGTGCTTGTTGTGTGTGTTGACTGTTCAGCACTAAGGCTGACCGGCAGTTATGCTACAGCCCGTCCCTGTAATTATTACTACATTTTCTAGAAACTTGCTCTGATGGAGAATAGCTATTGGTTTAATAAGATTAAAAAGAAAAGATGATCACAGGTGCATTTGGAAAGCTAGAGTCCGTTCCTCTCAACCCAGGTGTTGTGAACTGAGATACTGAAGCACAATTAAATTGTAATAGGTACGACACTGAGAAATACATCATGGAATAAGTGAGGACGTGGAAGAAGCCAGATCTGGGTGATTCTCATAGAATGTAGCCATGGGACGAATAACATGACTAGGTGGGCAAACGTGCTTGCCATGTATATCTGATGCTCTGAAATCGAATACCAGAACTCACCATGGAAGGAAAGCCTATTGAAAGCTACTCTGACCACAGGCACACTGTAAGACATGCACACCAGTGCAAATGCACACACATGCACGCACACATACATACACACACCACTAACAATAAATAAAAATTTAAAATATAGAGAAATATAGAGGCATTAATACAACTTTTGTTTGTTTGTTTGTTTGTTTGTTGTCTGTTTGGGGTTTTTTGTTTTTGTTTTTGTTTTTTGTTTTTTGTTTTTTTGGGTTTTTTGTTTTTTTTGGTTTTTTTTTTTTTTTTTTTTTTTTTTTAAAAAGGGGTTTTTTTTTGTAGCTTTGGAGCCTATCCTGGAACTCTCTCTGTAGACCAGGCTGGCCTCAAACTCACAGAGATCCGCCTGCCTCTGCCTCCCAAGTGCTGAGATTAAAGGCATGCACCACGACTGCCCAGCTATTAATACATATCAATACAACTTTTAGGATTGTTAAAATAATTAAAAGAGACTATAATATAATTTAGACTAAAGACAACCTTCAACAAATCAAAGATATTAAAATAGGTTAACATAGATGTGAGAAGTCTCACTATATTGGAAAAATCACATATATCATTATATCCCTTGTGTCTGTTGTCATTATTATGTAATAACAAGCTTTCGAATATTTTTTAATTTATTTTTATTTCATGTGCATTGGTATTTCGCCTACATTTATGTCTGTGTTAGGGTATCAGATCCCCTGACACTGGGCTTACAGAGAGTTGACAGCTGCCATGTGGGTGCTGGGAATTGAACCCAGGTCCTCTGGAAGAATAGCTAGTGCTCTTCACCACTGAGCCATCTCTACAGTCCAAAACATACTTTTTTTTTTTGAGACAGGGTTTCTCTGTGTAGAGCTCTGGCTGTCTTGAAATGCACTCTGTAGACCTGGCTGTCCTGGAACTCACAGAGATCCACCCGCCTCTGCATCCTGAGTGATAGGATTAAAGGTGTCCACTCAGCTACTTTTGAACATTCTTATGCAAAGTATATATTCTAACAAATGCATTTTTATGGAAACAAATTGAAAGAATGTCCATAATTTTCCGAAATTTCAATAAGACATAGCTTAAGTTGTGTCTGTTGGTCAGTGTTCTATTGCTGTGAATAGACACCATATCCACAGCAACTCTTATAAAAGAAAGGATTTGATTGGGGCTTGCTTACAGTTTCAGAGGTTTAGTCCTTTATCATTATGCTGGGGAGCATGGTGGCACACAAGCAGACATGGTGCTGGAGAAGCAGTTGAGAGTACTACATCCAGATCCACAGGCAGCAGGAAGAGAGAGAGCCATTGGGCCTGGCTTGGGCTTTTGAAACCTCAAAGCCCACCCCCAATGACATACTTCCTCCAACAAGGTTGCACCTACCCCAACAAGATCACACCTCCTAATCCTTCTCAGATAGTTCCACTCCCTGATGACTAAGCATTCTAATATATGAGCCGAGGGGGGGGGGCGCATTTTTATTCAAACTACCACAAGTTGCAAAATGCTTATCATCAAAACTTGTGTGATGTGGTTAGCACTATCTCCTGTCATCAGCCAGTAAGAAAGGATCATCAAATCCCACCCACTTTCAGCTAGTAAAATGTTTGATGGTAGTACTTCCTTTAGTAAATAAGTAGATACTTGAAGACTGATTGTCTTTGACTTGTTTGTACAGCATCTGTAGCTTATGGTGATATTTTATTTGTGCTGAAATGTGATTTTATTTGTATGTTAATAAAGTTGCCTGGAGATCAGAGCTAAGAGCAAGCCATTAACAGAAGTCCGGCGGTGGTGGCACATGCCCTTAATCCGATCACAAGGCAGGCAGAATCTCTATGTGGTCAAGGACACAGCCAAGTGGTAACCCAAATCTTTAATCTCAGTATGAACCATAGAGACCTGGAGGTCTATATAGACAGGCAGTGACGAGGAAGTCATGTGGTTGGGTTTAGAACCAATGAGAAGGCAGAACAGAAAGGCAATAAAAAGGACACAGGAAGAAGGTCTCTTTCTCTCAGGGGAAGGACATCAAGATAAGGTGGTCTTAGCTCTTGGCTGCTGCTCGATCTCTGGGCTTTTAACTCTTTATTTGGCTCTGTGTTTCTTATTTAATAAGACCGTTTAGAATTACATCTACAGTAGCTAAGTCTCAAATTTTCAACATGCCATCCCTTTGTAGAGATGAATTGTCTTAGAAATTGTTCTCTCTCACTGGAACCCAGGGTCTGGATCCCTCAGAGCAGTTCTGATGTACCCCTGAGCTGTGAGCAGGATCCTTTGTAGCCGAAGTTTTTCTGTGTCCTGCCCGGTCCGCAGCAGTGTACAGAAAGACATTCCCCCTCAATCCTTTGAGAATAGCATAGTAAGATGTAAGGATGTACAGTTTCCATATTTTACTTTCTGCTACCCACTCCCTTCCCCCCGCCTTCTCTTTCTCTTCTCCTCTTTCAGAGTCATTACATAGCCTAGGCTAGTTTAAAATTTCCAGTCCTCTTGTTTCTGCCTCTCAGTGCTAGGTGAGATTATAGGTGTGTGCTACCAGGCTTGGCTCCAGGATATATGTGGTTGGTTGTGTTGGTGGTTGTATGTGGTTGGTTGTATTAGTGGTTGTGTGTGGTTGGTTGTGTTGGTGGTTGTATGTGATTGGTTGTGCTGATGGCTACATTTGTGAAAGCTCATGAAGCTTTCACTTCAAGTGGTTGTATATTCAGTGCGTAGTTTTACCTTAATAGCAAAAGAAGTCAGTGGTTCCCCTTTGTGAAATTAATTTTACACTATGAAGCTAGAAAGACAATATTTAAAGCTGTATGCCTTGTAGTCTCAAGCTACCTTCAACAGGGTTTTTAACCTATTTTGTGACCTGCCCCCTTTTGTGATCCTGCTAAATCAATGGGAACAGGATTTTTTTTAAAAGATCTATTTAATTATATTTTTATGTGTATGTATGTAGTAGCATGAGTTTGTGTGAACCACATACAAGCAGGAGCCTATGGAAACCAGAAGAGTATTGGATTCCCTGGAACAAGAATTACAATTGCTAATGAGCTACCTAATGAGGATCCTGGGAACCGGACCTGGGTCCTCCACAAGAGCAATAAGTGTTTCTAGCCCCCAGAGTCCCTGGTTTTCAGTGATGACAAAGTCACAGATGCAGCTGCTGCTGCTGCTGTGAGTTCGCCTATGTCTAGGTGAAAGGAGATGCTAAATTTCAGTCAGAGATGAGTGAAAGCAGTAGTGTGCTGTTTTGTGAATCTGATGTCAGCCCTCCTCCACACTACCTCCCGTCCCATCTCCTCTAGCGTTTGATCCCCCCACCTCCAGTTTAGACCCGAGTAAGCCTTGGGACACTCTCTGCTTTAATGAGTGTTACTCCTCCTCAAACCCACACAGATAGCACGTGGTCTGAATGTGTGGAGGGCAGATAAATCAGACAGAAGACAGCGTGGATGACGCAAAGCCCGAGTCCTCCCTCTGGGCATTCGAATATAACATTTGCTTCTCAAAAACTTACAGTAATGTTCTAACCAAATACAGATTAGCCCTCAGAGTGTAGCCAGTGTTTAATCAACTGGAACAAACTGTCAGCTCTCCTCTGTCCCCTACCCCACATCTCCGTAGAGTCTCCTATGTGGAGAAAGTCCTTGCTAATCTCTGAATCAAAACACAGCCAGTTCTGAGGTTGGCACTTCCTGCTCCCTCCAGCTGGAAGCCATATGGCTTCTGTCTGTGTTCCCTGAGATCTTGGTTCAAGTCTGTTTAGATTTTTAGCTCAGGCTACGTTTGACATGGGTACTGATGAGGTACAGACTTCCCTTTCTATAATGATCAAGCTCCTCAGGGCAGGGCATTTACCATGTTTCTCTTCGCATCTCCCATAGCACCCTTGCTTGGTGGTCCCCAGAGCTGGGGTTTCAGCAGACTCAGGGTGTCTCTGTTGGGCTGACCTCTGCCTCCCACCACTCTCGGTCTTATACTATCCTTTCTTCTACTGATGAGCTCTAATCTGTCTGTCACTGGAAATAAAGCTCTAGTATAATTTTCCCTTCACTGAGGGGGCCTCATACTATAATCATTAACCTTCTAGCCAGAAAGATGATTGATGCTTATGTAAAGTTTTCAAGGAATGACATTCATTCATATAGTCATTCAAGGATTAGGTGAACGTTTATTGCACAAGACAGATCTAATTAGAAGTGGGCAGACACAAACTATGATATGTGCTTGCTAGATGTTTGTTGGTTGCTTAGGAATAAGGGAAGCAGTGTCTCTATGAAAGTTTCAGTCCATCTCATATAAAATGGAGCTGTTCAAGTAGGGTTCTACTGATGTGGCCAGTCATCAGTACCCACAGACTTCTTGTCATCTAGGAAGTTACATTTAACGGCATACAAAACAATAAGATCTTGCTTTTTATGCCACAATGTGACCTTGAAAAAACTTCCTGAAGATCTCTGAGTCTGCCTTGCCATCTGCAAAACATGTATGACAATGGAAATAAAGCCCCAGTCATCTACCTCCTAGTTGTTTGATAATTAATTGAGTTAATACACACCATGGTTTGAAAATGACCCCTATGTAAAGGTGCGCTCTTGGGGCTGATGGTCTTGAGAAATGCCTTGAAGTCAGAAGAGGTGGAACATACTGGAAGACTTCTAGGTCATTGGAGCCCATCTCTGGGTTTACTGGCCTGAGATGTGAATGCTTCAACAGACGTTCTTTCTACAATGAGTTACCACTGCCAGGGTCCCGAACCCATGGGGGCATCAAATCTTCCACTTGAACCTCCAAAGCATGAGCCAAAATAAACCTTCCTTTATTTTAAAAATAACCTGTCTGGTGTCTCATTGGAGTGAAGCTGATTAGTACAAAGCCTTGCAGTACTTAGCACAGACTCTTGTGTGTGATAAATGCTCCTTGAATATTAAAGTTCAGCTAAAACTAAACATCTCTCCAATAGCTACTTCTTAGGAAACACTTGCTTCATGCTAGGCACTAGATTAGGTCTTGAGTACATAAAGATGAATAAAACATAGTCTTTTCTTCAAGGTGCCCATAGTACAATTTTGTTTTTCAATCAGTGGAATGGAGGTTCCTGGGAAGACTTTTTCAAAAGATCTGTTTATTAGATAGACTAAAGAAATAGACCATCTCAGACAGGCATGCTTTATTTTTAAAGTATATATAGCTACTATGAGATTTATAAATGTTAAAAAATCAGCCAAGAGAACTTAATTTTATATTTTTCTTTTTCGTTTCGTGGATCTCTGTGAGTTCTAGGCTAGTTTGGTTTTTCAAGACAGGGTTTCTCTGTGTAGTTTTGGAGCCTGTCCTGGAACTCACTCTGGACCAGACTAGCCTCGAACTCACAGAGATCCACCTACCTCTGCCTCCCGAGTGCTGGGATTAAAGGCGTGCGCCACCACTGCCTGGCTATAAATTTTCATTACATGTAATCTCCAACAATACTAACGGACCAAATATGATCATGCGGTGGTACCCAGTATTGTCTGCAGGATATTAAAAATAGCGTGTTATGGCGAAATTTATGGATATAGTGGTTGAGTGAACAATAGCTTTTCGCGGAAACTTAAATCATTTCTGCTTCGGTGTGGGGGGAAACTTTGCTCCTGAAGATATTACAGTATCAAGACACTGCAGGGTAGAGAGTTACACTCAAGGAAATATTGATCTAAGAACTTATAGGTACTTTCCAAAAGGCTAGACATTGTCAGTATTTCTTTTTCTCCTTGCTAAGATAAAATACGTGCGTGACAAAATCAACTTTCTTGGCAGGAAGGGCTTTTTTTGGCTCATGGTTTGAGGGTAGAGATTGTCCTGGTAGGGAAGGTGTAGATGAAATTCTAAATGGTCTTATTAAATAAGAAACACAGAGCCAAATACAGAGTTAAAGCCTAAGAGATCAGAGCAAGAGCCACAACTCCCCTTAGGTTACCACTGGCTGTCGTCCTTCCTCCGAGAGAGAGACCTTCTTTCTGTGTGTCTTGCGTTTTATTGCTTTCCTGTTCTACCTTCTCATTGGCTCTAAGCCCAGCCAAATGACTTCCTCGTCACTGCCTGTCTATACAGACCCCCTGGTCTCTATGGTTGATACTGGAATTAAAGACTCAAGGGTGCTGGGTGGTGGTGGCGCATGCCTTTAATCCCAGCACTCGGGAGGCAGAGGCAGGTGAATCTCTGTGAGTTTGAGGCCAGCCTGGTCTCCAAAGCGAGTTCCAGGAAAGGTGTAAAGCTACACAGAGAAACCCTGTCTCAAAAAACCCAAAATAAATAAATAAATAAATAAATAAATAAATAAATAAATAAATACTCAAGGGTCACCACACTTGCCTGTGTCCTTGACCACACAGAGACTCTGCCTGCCGTGTGATCGGATTAAGGGCCTGGGCTACCACCACCTGACTTCTATTCCTGGCTCTCCGCTAATAACCTCTGATCTCCAGGCAAATTTTATTTATTAACATACAAATAAAATCACATTTCAACACAATTAAAATATCACCACAGGAAGGTAACATGACAAGAGGGGCTCTAGCTGTGGTGGCAGGGACATGAAGCAGCTGGTTATGATGAATCTACAGCCAGGAAGTCGAAAGAGATGAAATGCTGGAGAACAGCTGCCTTCAGTCGTCTCTCCTTTTTATTCCCTCTAAGACCCCCCAACTCATGGGATGCTGCTCATACTCAGTTCAACTCCTCTGGAAATACCCTCATAGACGCACCCAGGGGTAGGTCTCCAAATCCAGTCAAGTTGACAGAAAGACTGTCGCAAGTCCACTCTTTCTCAATTCAACATCTGAACCTATCACTTTTTAAACAGACTTATTGTTATTTTTGTTGGTGGTGGTGGTGGTGATGGTGGTGGTGTGTGTGTGTGTGCTATGTATGTGCCTGTTGGGATGGTACTGTAGAAGTCAGAAGAGTATGACAAGTGTCCTGTAGCTTTTGTTACAAGTGGTTGTGAGACAACCAATATGGGTGCTGGGAACCAAGCTCAGCTCCTCTAGAAAAGCAGCAAGTACTCTTAACTGTTGAGGCGTCTCTCCGGCTCCCAAGCATCTCACTTTTAAACTGTAACATGTTACCCCTAGTCCTCGCAGGCCATCTCATAATGCAAAATGAATTGTAGTCCATCTCTAAAAGTCTCCAGGGTCCTACCATTCCAACTTTGTTCAAAAGTGTAAGTGCAGAGCAATGTCAGTGTTGAGAACTAAGAGATTTAAATGCAGTCCTAGAGCAAACTTACCATGAACCGAGAATTCCAGAATCCTGATAGCGTTTCTATTGTGGTCACTGCTCAGTCAGATTCTCTTAGTTTCACCAACGAAAACAAAAACAAATGAATAAAATATTAAATGCAGAGTCATGACATTCTAGCAGTTTCTAAACTGTGAACCCCCCTAAGTTAAAAAAAAATAAAGATACATACTTTTAATATATAATGGCAGAGATGTTCATCCCCCTTTTCCAAAAGGAGGAATAGAGGCATGTCAGGGAAAGATCAAGCCAAATTACGACTTTAAAATTCAGCAGGGCAAACCCCGAATCCTGCAGCTCCATTACTGGTATCTGAGGCCCTCGGCGGCAGCAGCTGGGTTTAAACAGCCCACTCGCCCAGTTCTGCCATCTCTGGTGCTTGTGATCTCTTTCTCAGACAAGCTCTGTGCTTGCCTATTTCATTGGCTCTCCCGTAGTCCTAGCTCTCCAACATCCTGGGGTCACCCACTGTAACCTAGGCTTTGACCTTCACGGCTTCATGTAGTGGGTTTTGAGGGCTAGCTCACAAAGGATCTGACCCTTCCACACTTTGCAGTTTCCTGCAACCTTGTTGCAAGCCCTCATGGTCCCCTCACTCTTGCATTTTGCATGCCCGCCAAACCGGGACAAGGCAGGCAATGCTGTTGAGTTCTACCAGCTCTAGGTCTGGTCTGGCCCCTTCCACCATAGCTGTCGTGGCCTCTGTGCATCCTATCAGCTGAACCTGGGAGAACACTCCCCTGGGCTGTTGTTTTGAAAAGGGAATCCCCCCCATCAGCAGTGGTCTCGGGAAGGCTCTCTCCTTCCACAGCGTTTACATTTTCGCAAGTTGGAGCCTTCAGTGGGTGGGTCGGGGAATCTTTCCTGCTGTCCTCTGGAGGACCATTTGGTTTCTATTCAATAGCACTAATCTCTTCAACAATTGTAGCTGCTCTCTATGCATTCACTTTGTTGGAGTCTTTAAGCCTGCCCCCACTCCTCTCTTAACCAATCTGTACATTTTCCGTGTCTTTGTGCTTTGAATATCATTATAAATCTCAATAAATACACTGATCAGTAACTATGCCACAGCTTGGATGTTAGGCTGTCTTGAAATTTCTTCTGCCAAACAACTTAGTTCATTACTTTTGAATTCAGTCCCATTCAATTATAAGGACATGGACAGAAAGTAACCCCATTTTGGGGGTCCCAGAATATAACATACAAGACTTCTGGTCCAATTTCCAACTGAGCATCTGTTTCCCTGTGTCTCCCCCATCTAGTGTCTCCATTTCTATCAGCATTCTGGCCTTCTGAACTCCCACCACATGCTATAGCCCGAAGCTCCAAACTATTCCACATTCCTCCCTCACACCAGTTCAGACGCTTTCAGAGCCGCGTGCGCAGGTTTCTCACAGAAGCCACCCCATCTCTGCGCAGGTTTCTCACAGAAGCCACCCCATCTCTCAGCACCAGTTTTTCTATCAGCGACTTTTCTTCTTGCTGTGACAAAATTCTTGACAAGAGCAGACTGAGGGAGGAAGCGTTGGTTCTGGCTTATGGTTGGAAAGCACAGTCCATCATGGCAGGAAAGACGCAGTGGCAAGAGAAGGTCTCCCTGTGGCTGAGGCAGCTGCTCACAGTTCACCCACAGTCAGGAAGCAGAGCAATGGATGTCTTCTTCTCCTTTTATTTAGTTCAGGATCCTATCCACATTCAGGGTGGTCTTCCCTCCCTAGTTAAATCTCTCTGGAAGCCCCCGGGGGACCTATCAGAAGTGTGTCCCCTAGGTGACTCCAAATCTAGTCAAGTTAACACTAAATATTAATCATCACAGTGTCTTGGTCCTTCTTTGTGTTGTCAAAGATCAAGTCATTTATAAAGAAAATGTGTTTCCACAATTCTAGGTACTGAAAAAAATACAAGACTTCTGGTCCAGTTCCCAATAGAGTCTCTGTCTCCCTCTGTTTCCTCCATTCAGTGTCTCCATCTCTATCAGCATTCTGGCCTTCTGAACTGAACTGAAAAATATTCAGTACCTAGATACAAAGATCTGGTGAGGGCTTTTTGTGTTACCCACGGCAATTGGCAGACAGGCAGAGAGCTTTGAAACAAAAGAGAGGAAGAGGACCAGACTCATCCTTTTAAGACAACCAGAAAACCACTCCTATGACAACTAACCTACTCTTGTGATAACATGTTTATCTGGAAAGGAAGACAGTGTCCTCATGGCCAAATCACCTCTTTAAAAGCACTCTCACCCCTCAGCACTGTTGCATTAGGGGTTTAAGTTTCCAGACACACTAGAGTCACAGCAGGGGCCCTTCACAGATGAGGAGGGAAAGGGATACTCCCAGAACAAAACAGCAGAGCTTCAGGCAACAAACTGTGTGTGTGTGTGTGTGTGTGTGTGTGTGTGTGTGTGTGTGTGTGTGTGTGTGACTTTCCTGAATCCAGCAGAAGTGAGAGATCTCCCAAAATTCCAAGATTGGAGGTGGTATGGAATAGAGAAACTTGTGCTTGCTAGCCAAATCTAGACTTCCATGAATGCTTCATGGATGAAGGTCTCTAGAGACAACCAAAGAGAGAGAGAAGTGTATGATGCCTGCTGTTGTCCTAATACTGGACACGCCATGCAATTCTTCAGACCTATGTGGTTAGCTGTCGGCTAGGAGGTATAAGTTCTTAAGTGATGTCTTATACTGGAGAAGTCTATAGTATGTCTGTAGAAAGCAAGAGGGGATGGATTTTGGACCTGTTGTGGGATATCCACCAGAGAAGACTACCCCAACACTGGTTTAAGTCAATAGGAAGTCTTTATGATCTGTCTAGTGACTACACTGGGTATTTGGGGTCCCAGTGTACCCCCGAGCCTTTCTCAGCATAGTCGTATCCTGGGCTGACACACCTCAGTTACCAAGAACAATTAGCCAGAAGCAGAACTACATAAGCCAAAAAGCAAAGCTGGTACATTTAGAGACTTTCCCGGAACTATGGAATTAGGTATTTGTTTTCATTTTGGCAGGTGGTTCTGTCTACGTGCTGATTTGGTTGTTTTGTTTGGTTTTTCTAGACAGGGTTTCTCTGTAAATGCCCTGGCTGTCCTGGAACTCGTTTTGTAGACCAGACTGACCTCAAACTCAGAAATCCACCTGCCTCTGCCTCCCGAGTGCTGAGACTAAAGGCATGCGCCATCACTGCTCAGTCTATATGCTAAGTTTTATAGCCTCAATGGTACTTCCATCATGGAGTCAGCTGTGCTCAGGTCTGGGGGCCTGTTACAGGACCTGTCACAGTTTTAGATTTTGTCTTGACAGCTATCCTTGACAGTCCTTAGAAGACTGCAATGATGTTTCTGGAAAACCACTTGCGATTATTGCCAACACCAACGAACTCATATCCGCAGAAACTGGCTGTAAGAGGAACCCTTACCTTATTCTTCAAAGTCCCAAACCTCGGGGGCTGGGAAGCTGGCTCAGCAGGTAAAGGTATTTGCTGCCAAGCCTGTCAACCTGGGTTTGGGTCCTGGGACCAAAGGAGAGAACCAACTCCTACAAGCTGATCTCTCTCTCTCTCTCTCTCTCTCTCTCTCTTTCTCTCTCTACACACACACACACACACCCCTACATAAATATAATTTTCAAACAATTTAAGTCTCATATCTTAAAATTATTGTAGCACAATGTTCCTTCATAAGCTAAATCAGTAATATTGACATTAGACCAGCACATTTTGTTGTAGAAAAGTCACAGTGATCTCAAGGATTTTGTCCATCTCCGGGATGGGTGGGCATTTGCCTGTTTTGTTTAATTTTCCCTTTCCTTGACTGGGAATGACTGCCCTTCGTTACTCGCCCGGGTTTATCAGATGGAGGATACTCAGCGACATCCAACTTACTGAAACAATGATTTCCATAGAGCTCCAATTGCACAGACTTACATTCTAACATCCTAGGTGTAAGTGAAACCATGGGCAGTATAGAACCCTGTCCAGGCTGTGTGCTTTTCCTGTACGTACAGACAAGGGCTGTGTCCTGTGGCTGTAGCTTTGATGGTTTGAAATGTGACAGCAAAGGTCGTTCTTATGGTAGATCTTAGTCCTAACATGGGGTTCTTCCTCCCTCACCAGTGGAGAATTCACACTTTCACTCACAGTAAGCACTTTCTGCCTTCTCTTTGCCATACCCAAGCTGTCAACATCATTACTCTCACACTAAACTAAAGGTTAAGTAAAGTAAAGGCTGCCTAAACGTGAGTGCTACCAAGGGCAGCCCCAGTGATCTGGAAGCCAGGCTGGCTACCCAGTGAGTAAAGGGTGAGCCATGCATATCACATGGACACAGTGGACACAGTCGAGATCCTGGGCAGAGGGAGAGGGCAGTGCAAAACTTTATCCCACAACTCAGAGCAATATACAGTTTAAAAAGTATGATCTTTCTCCTTCGGGAACTTTTGATTTAATATTTTCAGGCTACTATAGACCAGTGAGTAAATAAAACCACAGAAAGTAAGACCGGAATTCAGAGGAGACTATTGTATTCACACACCAGTCAACTCTGAGCCTGTGCTAGCCCTTTTTCCCATAGCTCAAGTATTTTCTTTCTTTCTCTTTTTAAATTTAACTTTATTTAAAATTTTTATTTGCATTTATTTATCGTGCCTGCATGTCGGTTAAGTCCACCATGTGTGCATGGCCACGGCAGCCGGAAGAGGGCATTAGATTCCCCTGAACTGGAGTTACAGACCGTTGTGAGGCACCCTGTGAGTGCTGGGAACAGGACCCAGGTCCTCTGCAAGAGCAGCAAGTGCTTGAAACCACTGATCCATCTCTCTAGCCTCTCCGGTATTTCCTCTTAAAAGTTCCCTTCACTAACTCACAAAGCTACTGTGGCCTAATGCACAATGATGCTTTCTAGTCGTTAAAGATACTTTGTTGTCAAACATACTGACAGGTGAACCCCTGCTTTGAAAATAACTAGATGGGAGAGCTCAGATGACACAGAGATTCAAATGTCTTCATGACAATGTATCCCCATAGGTTTGCTTGAAGAATTAAGTGAAATGAGATCAAAGTTCCTTTTAGTCATTTGAAGCTTGCCAGGGCAATTTGTCATATACCACCATGCTCCCAGTATTCACTTACCATTTTCTTTAATAAAAAAGCAAGTAGAGTATCATTTTCCCCAGTGATACAATTTAAGAGGTGACTGAAAGCAAATGAGTCCTAATCAGACACAGCAGTTCTAAGGTGATTAGGACAGACTCTCACAGAAAGACCAAGCAGGACACAGAGAACATAGCCATCTACAAGCCGCAGTGGGGAGGCCAGCAAGACTTCTACCTTCCAGAAATGTAAGAAAAGAAAACCTTTCTGCTGTTAAGCCACCCAGTGTGTGGTCCTCTGTTACAGCACTCCTGGAGAGTTAATGTAGAGTCAGCCTTCCCTAAATGAATAAAAAGCGAGGAAGGGAAGAACATTTGTTCTCCATCTACGATGCCACTCAAAGTCACTCACAACTTAGTGTGTTTGAGAAAGCCAGGCTTGTCTAAATCATACAGATTGTACCTACTCTCATAGAAAACTTTAGAATCTTGGTGTTCTTGCTTCTTTATCATCCCCCAACCTTCCTTGTAATCATCCTACAGGGACTAAAGGCTCCCACCTAAAATCTATGACATGTTTCTTTTGGGAACTTTTGGTTTAATATTTTCAGGCTACTCTAGATTACAGAGTAAGTAAAACCAATAGAAATTAAAACCAGAATTAAGAGGAGACTATTGTAGTCACACACCAGTGGGGGAGTGGGAAAGACAGAGAGCTTCAGAACCATCCTCCCACCACTCTGTACATCTCTGAGTACCAGCTGCAGGCCTGGTCTCCCACTCACATCCATAGACAGGCATGTCCACTGAGTTGATAGTGTAGCCTTTCTGCTGCTGATACAGCCAAAGAAGTCAGCACAGCTGGAATCTCAACTGTTTCCCAGATGGAGAAGAGTGGGAAACTTCACGTCTTCTCCTCAGTTCTAGGAATTCTGACTGTCAGTGAGTTAGTCTATAATATATGTATGTGTGTGTGTGCATTTATTCATATATATGTATATATTCAAATGTATTTTATATATATATATATATATATATATATTTCACATATATTGACCAAATAAGGCAGTGTTAGAGGTCCTGAGTGTCTTTTAGCTTCCCATTTAGGACCAAACAATGATTCAAACAAACTATGGGAGCAGAACAAGTGTTTGAAGGAACTTCTCTTTAACTACTTCATCCAAGAAGTAATAGGTAAGAGTTGGAAACAGTAGCATGACCCACAGCTAGCTAGGAGACAGATACAGGAGCAAAGGAACAAGACAAAGCCTCCAGATGCCCAGTCAGTCAGTCTGCAGAGCTACCTGTGAGCTGTGAGCACAGTGATGCAAGTGGAATGTGCTAGAAGCTTCTAGAAACCTCCAGCTCAAACAGCAGCTCAGCTGTGGACAGAAAGGCCACAGTGATCATTCACTGAGATTTTGGGTTTGGGTGTTTGTGGTCACTGTTTCTTTTTAGAGTAAACACCTTCATCTTAAGGAATGTTCTGGCTGTAACCCTCTTAGTTACGTATCATGTTCCGATGCATACATTTTGGTGAAACCTTAGCCTATAAATAGGTCCTTTTTCTTGCTTTGAAGTTTCTGTACACTAGGAGTTTGGAGAGTCCACTTCTAAGTTGTGGTTTCTACTGTCCTCATGCATCTTGGAGGACTGTGACAGGAAAACCCAGTATTTTCTTTCCCATTGACATGTTTCTTATAACAATGCAGTTTATAGGAAGTGGAGCCAGGCAAGTGTCCCTGTGCTTCACACAAGCTTGCACATGTGTGTAACAACAACCAATATTTTAAATGCCCAACTTACTTGCCAGGTAGCTATTTTTACCCAGGCACTATCCTGTTTCTATTTGTTTTTATGTCAATGGCAAACTCATATCCTCAGAATCTACTGTGCTCATTCCTTATGTCCTTGCTCCTACCTGGCTCTGTCCCAGGGCCTCAGGTCCTGGATCCATGGGAGGAACAGTCAGCACAGAGGGGCTCCATGCAACATCTACCTATTATGTTTACATGGCTCTTTATTTCTAATTTTAATTTAATTTTATGTGTATAGGTGTTTTGTCTCCATGTGTATTTGTGCAGCATTTTTGTGCCTGCAGAGGCCAGAAGAGGGTGTCAGATTCCCCCTGGCACTGGAGTTCCGGACAGCTGTGAGTCACTGTGTAGGTTCTGGGAATTGAACCTGGGTCCTCTGGAAAGAAACAAGTGCTCGTGACAGCCGAGTCATCTCTCCACCCCTTTGCTTGACTCTTGGAAGCAACTCCAACATCATACCCTTTCTCCTGGCAGTCTGGCTACTCATCTGCTTTCCGTGTTCAGTGACCTCCTAGAGACTGGGACTCTAAGGAGATTGTGTCTCAGGGAGGTTTGGAA
Organism: Peromyscus attwateri; assembly: GCA_902168425.1. NCBI lineage: Eukaryota > Metazoa > Chordata > Mammalia > Rodentia > Cricetidae > Peromyscus > Peromyscus attwateri. The sequence continues at coordinate 27,845 of CABHPP010134486.1, forward strand.
ATTATGAAGTACTATAAGAAAGAAAGGCACATTCACTCTTGTGAACATCCTCACTGCTTTCCTAACGTGTCCCCCTGAAGAGGGCAGTCCAGTGGAGACTGCTCTTTGCTGGCTGCCACGCTCTCCCAGGAATGGACTCCATCTCTGTCTGCTGGCAAAGGGGCTCCAGAGAGTCCTTTTTCTTCTTGTCTTCTAGACAAATTTGCTTTCTTTTCCTTTTCTTTGTTGTTGCTGTTTTGTTGTTGTTGTTTTGTTTTTTGTTTTTGTTTTTCGAGACAGGGTTTCTCTGTGTAGCTTTGCGCTTTTCCTGAAACTCACTCTGTAGACCAGGCTGGCCTCGAACTCACAGAGATCCACCTGACTCTGCCTCCCGAGTGCTGGTGCTGGGATTAAAGGCGTGCGCCACCACCGCCCAGCTGTTGTTGCTGTTGTTTTAAAGATAGTCTCACCACATAGCCCTGGTTGGCTTAGAACTCACTGTGCAGAGCAGGCTGGCCTCAAACTCACAGAGATTTTCCTGCCCCTGCCTCTTCTCCCTCCCCTCAGTGCTGGAATTAGAGGCGTGCACCACCATGCCTGCTCTCCTGAGCAAATTCTCAAAAAGAAACCCCACTCATTTGCTGATGACCTTCTGTCATAGAGAATCTAGTCACTCGGGGATAAATAGTAGCAGATGAAAGAAGTGGGAAGTCGGTTTTTCTAACCTTGTTCCTGCCCATTGTAATTACTTACTCTATTTACTACCGACATAACAAGAGTCATTTGCTCACTCCCGGACAGACATTTCTGGAGGACAGAGCACTCTTCTGGGAAGGAAATACCTCTCTACACACAAGCCACCTGAAGAACCAATGTCTGCATGCTAGGGGAAGGCAGTGCACATAAGAGTTCCGCCTAACCTGCCGGAGCTCCCTTTGAAGGACTCCTGAGAGCCTGGCTGACAGCCTGACAATGTCACTTACTGGCACGCATTTCCCCCACTTGAGGGGAGGCAGGACTGGTGACTTAGTCCTAACAGTTAAATGCAGTCAAGGTGATGGATCGCCACCTCTGTGATCACATTGCTGTATATGGTTCCACATAGATGTCTGAGCCACTGTAGCTCTGTGGCTGACCGTGAAGTAACAAGAAGCCATAGGAGGTGCCCACATGTCAAGCATCTGAGGGCAGGGGCTCTCAGTCCTGCATCTAAGGAACTGTAGTCCACCATCAAACTCCGGGAGCCTGGAGGTGGACGCTGCTCCAGTCCAGCCTCTAGGAGGGAGTGCAGTTTGGCTGGCATTTAGAGCAGAGTGATATATATAGATACAGAACTTTCAGATGCTTGAAACGTGGAAGTTGTGAGGGGACAAATGGCTACCGCTTTAAGCTGTTGATTTTGTGGTTATTCTGTGGCTAGAGAATGGATACAGAGACTCTCTGGACAAGAGCCATAGCTAAGCAGCATTCTGCAGGCTCCCACAGACAGTTAGGATGGGAATGAAATCCCACCCCTTAGGATCCTTCCAGCTAGAGCTCTAAGTTCTGCAGAGAACTCCCCTCATCTGGCCAAGTACATATAGCCCCTGTAGCTCCTGGAACTCCTTAAGATCAGAATGACTAGAGAGAATTGTTGGAAACTAGACTTCAGACAAGGAGAGAACCCTGAGGTACTGCGTGAGTCCTTCGTGTGTCACTGGAGGGGCTGCAAAGACTTGTCCTCTCCCATTCCAGCCCCATGCACTTCTGAGGAGCTTCTTCTTGGACAGTCGGCAAATCACAAGTTCCACTGTGGGATTCACTCTTCTGAAGTGAGGTACAGCTTCCCAGCTGTCCATATAAATCATGCAGAAGTTTCACGTTACTTCATTCCTTAACCCAACAGATTCCCCTCTCTATAGAACAAATATAATAATAGTGCCTATTTTATAGCTTTCATGACATGAGTTAATGTATGTAGATCGTGTGAGTAGCATTTGCATATCAGTGTATGCCATTATCATTGACGTGACCTGTAGTGTTATTTATTAATACGGCACAGACGATGAGCTGGCCTTTGGAAGTACAGAGATGTGTAAAACGAAGACCTTGCAGCCGGGTCCTCATCTAGTTACCTGAAAGTCATGTTCAGAATGGAGAAATCAGGCCAGGAAGATTAAGGGTTAGAAAGCAGACATTCGAGAGCCACACAGAGGGTGAAAAAGCACATTCTAGACAGGAGAAGGACAAAGCTGGGGGGGGGGGGGTCACAGAAACACCAGGTCCAATAGCAACCTTTGTCTGCTTGGTGTCTCGGGAGCCGATTGGTTTGAAGGAGAAGCTATAACCCACTCCACCCGCTGCATGTCAGCTGCAGGGTTGTGCCAGCTACTGCAATGAAAGTAAACTGTGTGTGCAGTCACCCTAGCCGGAAGCAGCAAATGCATATGTGGTATTACAGAACATGATAATATTTATGTATGGCTTCAGTAAGACTGTAACTCATTGAGAAGTTAGATGTCACTGTTCTTCTTTCAGGAGGCTGATGGGAATGAGGCAAGTGGTCTCTGTTCCCCTGGAACACTGTTCCTTTTCATGGATGGAACAGGATACAGCTAAGATCTCTGGGAGCAAAAAAGAAGAGGGTTTCCCTGCCTTGTATGGAGCAGTTGTTTCAAATTAATTTCTTGGCCATCAGCCTAGGCCTCCAGACAAAGATGTCATTCAGAATTAAAGCCTGGGAGTTTCTTCATTAAGATCTTGTTCAGGATGAAGGTAATATGAGCTTGGGGCTTGGCTTATGTTGTGGTATGGTGGATGCCGGTGTATTTCAGTCTGTGGCTGAACTCACAATTCCTTCTTTTCACCTCTGCACTTAGAATGACACCAGCAAATAGCCAAATATTTACTGTCCTTGTGCTAATAATAAACCACTGAGCACTAGTTAATAAAACTGCGTAAGAAATGGCTAACTCTTCAAAGGGACAGCAGAACTCATAATGCAGTGGCTCACAAGGGTCCTCATGTGGAGGGGACCTTGGGATCACTTCTAAAACAATGTGGTACCAATGGAATTTCAATTAAGAAACTGCTCAAACACTGTGCCTATAGCAATGACTAATTTCTCCCCCAATCCCTCTTTCTAGCTAATGACTACATCTTATTTTGATTTTTCTGGCTTGAAAGGATGCAAGAGAATTCTGCCCCATGCCTCTGCTGAGCGCCTCTGCTGAGCTTTATCAGTGAATGTTTTCCGCGTGATTGTGGCTGTGTCAAGTTCTTGACCGGCCTACCCCAGGGTGCCTTGATTTCCACCATTGGTATTGTCCTCTAAGCTAGTGATACATAAGCCTGCATCAAGTTCACTGTTCGTTTCTTGGGATGGGGAGAGCTGAGGCATCACTCTGAGGCAGGCAGGCCTTGTGAAAGCTAAGTCTCGGTATTTACTACCCCGGATACGTTCTTTGAATGCCTCTGAGTTTAAAGACCTTAAAAGAACAATATCTCTTCCCTCTAAAACAATACAAATACTTAATTGAGATGATGTGATTGCTTCCTGTTGGTCTGTGTGAAGATATTCAGTGTGTAGTAAAGCAATCCATAATTATCAACTATTCATGTCATAGTTTGATTGGAAGGCAGGCAAAGGAGAGTGGAAGGCCTTGCCGTTGGGAAGTATATGGATAAGGGAGGGTGGAGTTTTACAAGAGGCTATAGCAGAGGGATACAGACTGATTTCTTTGAATCATCATCTCTCAAAGACTTAATATTGGTTGTTGACAACCTGTGCTGATGACTTCCACAAGAACATCATATCTGTTCCCCACCCAATTTCCAGTATTCAGTGGGTTTTTTTCCCCACTGTAAGAGTTTATTAGGGGGAGGGGAACACATTCAGGGTTTTTAGGACACTTTATAGAAGGCAGAATAGTGGCTCCCAAATGATACAAATGTCCAGGTCTACGTAATGTGTGACTATCTACCATATATGGAAAAAGGGACTTCACAAATGTGACCAAGATTCTGAACTTTGAACTTTAATATGATGCACTTTCCCTGGATTTTCTGGCAAATTCTTATTTACCTGAGTGAGCCTTTAACAGTGGAAGAAGAGAAAGAGTCAGGCAAGAGGTACAGCAAGATAAGAAAGGAGAGATTCGGGGTTGGGGATTTAGCTCAATGGTAGAGTGCTTTCCTAGCAAGCGCAAGACCCTGGGTTCGGTCCTCAGCTCTGGGGGGTGGGGGGAAAGAAAGGAGAGATTCATACTCTAGAGGAACTCATGCTGGCCATAAAGGCAGAAGAAAGTGGTCATAAGTCAAAACACACCTCTGCAGCCTATGTAAGGCCCTCAGCTCATAACTGACAGGGCAATGGGCACCTTGGCCTGACAACTGCATGGAGCTGGAACCTGCCAACAACCCGTATGCGCAAGGAAATGTGTTGTCCCCAGAACAATTCAATCCACAGAAGTAAAACAAAAACCATGATTTAGCCGGGCGGTGGTGGCGCACGCCTTTAATCCCAGCACTCGGAAGGCAGAGCCAGGCAGATCTCTGTGAGTTCGAGGCCAGCCTGGGCTACCAAGTGAGCTCCAGGAAAGGCGCAAAGCTACACAGAGAAACCCTGTCTCAAAAAACAAAAAAAAAACAAAAAACAAAAAACAAAACAAAACAAAAACAAAAAACCATGATTTCACTCATTCACCTTTCAAATAGTCGTGAAGCAACTGTAATGAGGAAGTTCCTGAGTCAAGGGCATGAATAAGACCCAGTTTGAGCTCTCAAAATATTTATAGGAAGATAATGGGAGAGCCGGGAAAAGGGTTCAGACTCTCAAAACAACATGTTCTGCCTTAATTCTCTGAACTACTCAGCCTCTCCTCTTGCCCACTATTTCAAAACAGTCACAGTGGAGGTGTGTAATGTTTTGCCAGCTCTTTGGCATGGGTCTAGTGCAAGCAAGCTGGAGAAAGGCACTGTTTGCCCATCCTTGGTCTCACTCCCTTCCTGCGGCGGGGCTTTAGCCATTTCATAAACACCCTCATCAGACTGCTGCTCCCCAGTGACACAGTGACATCATTTCCGCTCAGAGGTGTGCCTCAGAATCATCTGGAAGGCGTATTAAAACACACGCTCCTGGACCAATCTCCGAGGGTCTGACTTAGTAGATGTGGGTTGGGGTCTGAGAAGGCATTTCTTACCGGATCCCAGATGATGCCTCCAGTCCACAGGCTGCACTCTGAATGTGTTTGGCATGTTGCTCCTGGGTTATCAGTAAATAAGGGGGGTGGAGCCATGATAGCTAGAAGGAGACAGAGCTCAGAAAACACGTCATCTACTTCATCATTGGTGATGTACTACTTTTGGATGTGTGAGCCCCAGTAGTCCTCTACACGGGTCCTTTCTATATTTAAAAAAAAATACTTTACTTTTTTAAATGTATGCGTTTGTGTGTGTCTTCACGAGGTATGTGTACCAAGTGTGTGCAGGAGCCCGTGAAGGCCTGAAGAGGTCACCAGATGCCCTGGAATGAGAGTTGCAGGCATTTACAAACTGTCGTGTGGGTGCTGGAACTCTTGACTGTCTCTGTTACCATCACCATCCAAGTTCTTCCCCACTGCCTGCCGTCCACGCGCTAACAACCTGGAGTGCTCTGCAACTTGCTGCAAACCCAGACCACTGAGAAAGACCAGATAGATGAGGACTGGAGAGATGGATCAGTAACCAAGGGCCTTGGTTGCTCTTCCAGAGGACCTGAGTTTGATTTTCAGCACCCACATGGTGGCTCACAACCATCTGTAACTCAAGTTCCTCTTTTGGCCTCC